>VDFB02026480.1:0-15410 GCA_007258455.2 Sequoia sempervirens | reverse complement strand
AAGGTATGTAAGATTAAATCATTCAAAAGATCAAATTATAGGTGATAAGAAGAAAGGTGTTCAAACTAGGAGAAGAATTGCAGAAGAATATTGTTTGATTTCAAAGACTAATCCCAATAATGGCAATGAAAGAAGAACATTGGATGGAAGCAATGAAAAAAGAACTACAACAAATTAAGAAGAATGATACATGGATTCTTGTTCCTAGACCTAAGGAGAAAAATGTAATTGGAACTAAATGGGTCTTTCGAAATAAATTGAACGAGCAAGGTGAAGTTGTCAGAAACAAAGCAATACTAGTATGTAAAGGATATTCACAGATGGAAGGAATTGACTTTGAAGAAAGTTTTGCCCTTGTTGCTAGGATTGAAGCTGTGAGATTATTTCTTGCTTATGTTGCTTACAAAAACTTCAAGGTTTATTAGATGGATGTCAAGTCAGCATTTCTAAATGGCAAACTGGAATAAGAAGTGTATATTGAACAACCTGATGGATTTCAATTAACTGATCAGGGAGATATGGTTTGTCAGTTTAAGAAAGCATTGTATGGACTTAAGCAAGCCCCAAGAGCATGGTATGCCAGATTGGAAAAATATTTGTTGAAGCTCAGATTTAATAAAGGTATTGTTGATAGTAATCTATATTTCAAGATTGATCATGATAAAGATTTGATTGTTGAAGTCTTTGTTGATGATATCATTTTTGGAGGCGATGATAGTTTGTGCATGAAGTTTGCTAATGAGATGCAGAGTGAGTTTGAGATGTCTATGATTGGAGAGATGAAATTATTTTTGGTATTGCAAATTACTCAGTTAGACAAAGGGATCTTTATATCTCAGTCCAAGTATGTGAAAGAATTGCTAAAGAAATTTGGTATGGAAGATTCAAAGCCATTTGGTACACCTATGATGACTGGATGTAAGTTGACTCAAGATGATGATTCTCCAAAAGAAAATTAGACTAGATACAGATCCATATTGATTGGTGGATTTCTTTATTTGACTCAAACTAGACCTGATATCATGAATGCCATATGCATTGTTGCTAGATTTCAAGTTTATCCTAAGGAATCTCATGTGACAGCTGTGAAGAGGATTTTCAGATACTTGAAGGGGATAGTTGATTTTGGCCTATAGTATCCTAAAGAAGATGATTTTACTTTGAGTGCTTTTACTAACACTGATTGGGCAGGAGATGTGGATGACATAAAAAGTACCAGTGGTGGTGCATTTTTCTTGGGAAAGAAGCTGATTTCATGGTTAAGTAAGAAGCAAAATTTCATTTCCTTATCTACTACAGAGGAAGAATACATTGTTGCTACTAGAAATTGTACTCAAGTATTGTGGATGAAACAGATGTTGAAAGATATCTGATTTGTGTATGATGAGCCTATTGCTATATTCTGTGATAATTCAAGTGCAATTAATATTTTTAAGAATCTGGTGTTGCATTCAAAAACCAAGCATATATCTATCAAGTTTCACTTTTTGAGAGAGAAGGTGAGTGAAAAGGAAGTCAGATTGGAGTATGTGCCTACTAAGGAACATATTGCAGATATCTTTACTACGCATTTTCCTAAGGATAATTTTGAGTATCTCAAAGGGAAGCTAGGGGTGATTACCCCTCCTAATCAAAACTAAGATGCATTGATTTGCATCAGTCTATGCATTTCACAGTCATATCTTGATTCAGATTGATATTGTGGTGGCTGCTACTTAGGGGGAGTAGTCAGATGTTCAAATATGTGTTTTTGGAGCTTTTGTATATGTATATTTTCCATTGATGTCAAAGGGGGAGAAGAGTCATTTGAAAAACTTTGTGGGGAGAAGATTTGAGGAGAAAATTCAAAACCTAAGGGGGAGAAAAGTGCAAAGAAGAAGAAGTTGTGTCGATGGTGCTTTTCACATCATGTGTTGCCATTAATGCCAAAGGGGGAGATTGTTGGATGTTGTTTATATGTGGTTGTCATTGATGTCAACACTATTAGCATTAATGTATTAGAGGTTGTATATGTCGAGGATATTGAGAAAATTGTAATAAAGTAAGTTGCAGGTTGTCAATGGTGAAGTGAAGTTCATTATGTTGGCCAACCCAGTTTGTTGATGATCAAAGGTTGTGGATTAAAGTGTTTGTTTTCGAGTCTATCTAGTTTATCCACGTTAAGTTTGAGAGATTCGCATGAATATTTGATCGAGTTATGAGTATCGGTGTTATGACAATTTTTTTGTTGCTTCAGTTGGTGTTCCTGAAAGAAGATAATGTGATTCTAGTAATCTTAGTTGTTTCAGATGCTTCTCTGGTGTTTCATGATTCTTGTTGATTTTTCTAGATTGTTCTCTATCTTTTTTGTTGGTCCACATTGATCGGAGTGGTCATGATTGGTGATTTTCTCTTGCGTGTTCATGTTTTTCATGTTCTTGGCCGACATGGTGATTGTAGCGTGTTGTGGGTCTTCAAGGAATAATTATTGAAGGTGTTTCAAATTCAAGGATGTTGTTTTGGGTCTTCACTATGTTGTGGCCGACTTTGGTTGATTCACATTGATAATTGTTTATTGAATTGAGTTGACAGTTAATGTATTCATTTTATATTTTATATTGGAGCCGACATGTAGATGATCTTATTCTTGGTTGCAGATATTTATGAGTGATTTTTCTATCATTTGAAAGTGTGCAAGTGTGTGAGTCATGTGTGTGAATAATGTTCTAATCATTCGAAGGCAGAAGTAAAGTGTGAAGAGTGAGCAGATTTTCTGTTCTTAACCGAAACTATAATCAGGCATGAGTAGATGTTATTTTCTTAGTTCAATCTTGCGGATTTAATCTGAATCTTTTTGTAAGACAGTGTGTCTTCCTTGGGCAGTAACCCTTGTTGTAATTGAGTAGTAAGCTCTAGGAAGTTTTCTTGAATTCATGTGCATTCCCATTTATTCTCCTATACTTTTAACATGGTATAATCTTGTGGACTGATCTCCATCGTGCTTTTTCTCCTAACAGGGTTTCCACGTAAAAATATTGGTGTTATGTGTATTTCTGATGTGGTGTTGATTTATGCTTTCATGCTTATTTATCAAATCTAAGAGTAAGGTTAATAAGTTGAATAAGTTTAAATTTTCATGACAACTGATTCACCCCCCCCCCTCTCAGTTGTTTTCCCTTGTGTTTCCAACATTGAAGGTATGAGGATGTCAAATGTTAATGCACCTAAGAATAAGGTTTGAAATGCAACGATGATAATGACCTTATGACCAAAGGATATGATATGTAATGAGACCAAATGAGATTATGAATAAGATTTATGATATGCAACTAAGATTAAAAGGTATTCCAAATGAAACTAAGGGGATGCACCTTTGGACCTAGGAAAAAGGATGCCAACCAATCTATGGTAGACCAAGATAACAAGCTAGAATGTCAAGACCTTAGAAGATGAATGTTGAAAGGATGATTGATTTTGACAAGGGTGAGTCTAAACTAAGACATAAGTTTGAGACCCAATGATGATTGACAATTGATTGATAGAAAGGTAAGGTTAATAACAATATAGAAGAAAAACCATGGACTGGTTAGAGATATGAAAGGCCTCCTAATCTGAAATTTGAAGGGTGCCTAAAGATAAGAACAATCTAAAACCAAATAAGTAATGCAAGGTAGGCAATGCAATCTAGCTAAGAAAACCTAGATGAATGTGATGAAATAGACTGGTTAAACTAAGCAAGTATGTAATCAGAATGTAAGATCATTGTCAAAATATACTAAGTTGGGCAAAGATTTTTCTAAAATTTTATAATCCAATAGTTGTAGCTCACTATCTCACAGATGCAATGTAAATTTCACAGTTGTAGTTTACTGTTTTAATAGTTGTGTTTCACTGACTGACAATTATAGTTCACAGTTTGTTTTCCTAAAATCTGATGTTTTGAATGGTTTTCATTTTGGGAAATTTTTGAAATGTGATTGCAAACATAGAAAACACTCTAAAAAAAAAATGGTTTTTGACTTGTCAAATCCCTATGCGAATATGTGTATGTTTGAGGGTTATTCACCCCAATTTCTACTAGTATAGCACAATCAAAAACACATCAAACACTTCTTATCCCCAAGTTCAATGGCCAATGGTGGCACTTTCAAGCCTACAATTTGGAATCTCCTTTGATGCACTTTTGTAGGGACACCTTTAGGGGGTGTATTCACTCTTTTCTTTGCAAGAGAGGAAAACAAGGGGTCTCTAGGACTGGAAGGATGACCCAATCACCCTCTCCCCAGAAAGCTACAAGTAAACAAGTATCTTATACTAAGCCGAGATTTTTTCCTCATCTCAAGGGAGCCTCATGGTGAGTAACTTCGGGGTGCAATGTGCATCCCCTAAAATGAAAGCGACACCAAATAATCTCAATCAAAAGGGTGGCTACTAAGAAGGTGTCTAGTCACAACTTGGGGACTTCCAACCTCAAGAGCATCCAACAAGCCACTTAAGGATTTAACCAACCTTACTAGGGTACTATAAGAAAATACCTCACATGTGTGTGGGTAGCTTCCCCTTTCGGGCTGGCACTGTATGACGAAGGATAACGATAGTTTGAACTTGACTTTTATCTTATCCTTTTATATATCGACCCGAGGGAAAAACCGCTTTGGGTCATCAATGAGTTCTCTGTTAGGGTGTTTCTCAATTGGTAGGCCCTTGTACAAAAGAAAAGATAATATGGAGTGATTTCTCTTACACCCAAGATGTCATGTCCCCTTTTTATCAAAAATAGCCTTTTTTTTTTTCTAAAAATAGCAATTTCTATTTTTAATAAGTCGAGTTACCCAAAAATAGTAAATCAAGACCATTGGATTGACCGAGTGATTAATATTTTTATTTGGTGATTTGATTAAATAAACATTATTTAATCACCAAATAAATATCATATTTGATTTATCACCATATTTGGGCATGGGTTTTGATGGAGCACTTTTTGGTTAAAAAAGTAGGAAATTATTAGTTATGGCAATAATTGTCATAAGAAATAATTATAAGAAATGGATAATTTTTGGAAACCCTTTAGGAAAGAGGAGTTACATAATTATTTCCCTCATTTTTTCATGAAATCTTGGTGCCCAAATTTGATTTTTGCATATGGAATACTTAAAGGGAAAAATCTTATTTTTAAGTGATTTTCATTCATTGATGGTATTTTCTAATGCATTTTGTTGTTCTTTAGAGGCTATCAAACCTATGGAGAAGGAGGCTCAAGAATGAGATTTTTGAGGGTTTCTAGGTGGACTAAGGATGGGAGTCAGAGGTTCACTATGGTGTAATCTTATGCAGAGATTACCATTGTGCTGAATGGAATAGTTTATTTTAGTTTTTAGTGTGCTCCAGGAGTGGTGTGCAAGGGTTTGGTGTGAAGAGTTTGGAGAGTGTTTTATTTATTTTTTGTAGCTTCTATGGAAGCAATGGATCTATAATTTTTCTAGTTTTACATAAGTTAAATTTTTTTTCTTTCATTCCTAGTAATGGTGCTATGTTGGTGTAGTCATTTAGGAATTTTCTAGAAGTGGGTTGTAGAGTTTGAGCTCCTGTTTTGGAGCAGTTTTGTAATCTATTTTAGTAGATCTAAAAGCACCTTTTTACAGGTCGTTATTCTATAAAAATTTCTATAGAAGCAATATTTTAATGCTGCAAATAAATTCTGGAGTGTTTATGGTTATTTTGGTGCCAATTTTTGCATAGACAATTTCACTATTTTTTATGGTTTGTAAAATTTAAGATAAAGGATGTTAAATGAATTTTAAAATCTGATTTAAATATTTACCAAGGATATTAAAGTGGTATCATAGCCATGATATTTCTAGCTTGAGGGTTTGATCATTTTCTTGCAAAAAGGAAAGAGGAGTTTAAAAGATGGCTAATCACATGAAAGATTTGGCAAAAGATGTTGCAAGCATGCTCAAGAAACAAATATTAAACAAGATGAAGGATTTAAAAAAGATATCCCATATAGTGACTATATCATTCATATGCAGGACATGATGGTTATCAAGGGTTACAAAAAACATTCAAATTTGGGTGGAAAATATCTAAGGAGCAAAGTTATTAAATCTTTAGCTCCCACTTTTGATGGATCAGACAAGATCTCAGTCAGAGAATGGTTTTTTGAGATGCACGACTATTACTACTCTAGTTCCATGGAGGAGAAAGTTGTCATTCATCATGCAATCCTACACCTTAAAGGAGCTGCTCTTGATTGGTGGTACCAAGATATGAATACCCAAGTCCACATTCAAGTAGATTCTTTTGAAGAATTTTGTCAAATTTTGATTGATAGATTTGAACAAAAGGTTGAAAAGAAGAAGATAGTTGTTGAGGAGTTCATATCAAAGGAGTCTAATGCAGTGAGTGATTTGAAGAAAGATGAATATGTTATAAATTCTCAAGATGATTCTTTGGACATGCATGAAATTATTGTGGATAATGTGGTGCATGAAGAACTGGAGATAGTGATAGCAAAATCTGAGACACAAATTCTGGAAGAGAATGCTAATGTTGAGCATTTGGAAATTGTTAGAGTAGAAATTAGTGATGATTACATAAATTTCTTTGATGAAGCTATTTTTTTTTTTTAAAAAGGGAATTTTCAAGAAATCTTTCAAAATGAATCCCAGAATGATCTTACTAAAAGGTATGTCCTAGAAGACAATTCTAATTTTTGTATTATCTCTAACAAAGGTCCATTATCATTGCATGGCTCTAGACATCATGAGGGTGAAGGAATTAAAAATGGACCATACACAAGAGTTTTGGATCCAGGTAATTATTGGGATTACCCAATACAAAATATCATAGTGAACCAAGCAATGGAGTTTCTTGATGATTCATTTTTTGAGCATAATTATATCATGCCATCTTTTCAAGAGGATTGCATCAAAGGCATTAGAGTGGTTGTGATTTTGAAATTTATGCAACTCCTACAAATGAAGACTATTCAAAAGTCTTGTAGGACAATGAGAAAAGTTACCTTGTTGATAAAGTCAAAAGGAAACTTGTGCATAGTGTGAAAGATATATGCTCACGATGCATGGATCCATCCTATGGGATTTTAGTTGATGGCCAAATGGAGATAAGGATAATGAAATGTTTATTGCAGAAATGTGGAAAGAAAAAAATATGTCATTTTGATATTCTATATTTTATGATAAATCATGGCATGGTGTTTTTGGGACCAAGTTACATTTAGGTTTTCTATCATTGGATGAATCGAGGAGTTTTTAAGGGGGATATTTTAGAAGATTGTTATAGTATTCCTAGCATAAAAAAGGCTCTAACTACCAAGGAATTTTCATATGAATTTAATATGACAAAGCTATCATACTTGGGTCATAATGTCAAGACTTCAGATATGCAAGGGAATGCAACACCCAAGTTCTCTACAAGTGAGGTAATTTGTGCTCATGTTATGCATTTTTTATTTCATATTTCTCACATGCATTTGTGAAACAGTATGGTCTCATAGGAGGAGGTGATTGTGCTCCATTAATGCAAAGGTTGAATTCTATTCAGAGTGTGAATAATAAGTTGAAAGGTCTAGGAAATGGATTTTCCATCTATGACAGAGAAATTTAGTATGCCTCGGAGTTAATGTCCATGGGTTGTAAAGTCTACATGGGTTACATTGAGTATTTTTTCTTATCTATTGTTGCATTATGTGTCTATGAGGAGGAGTTATGTGATGAACTTATTGAAAAACATGCACATGAAAAGGGTGTCTTACCAAATAGTATTATTGGATTTCAACATACCATTCATATTACATCAAATGTCTATTGGGATTCCTTAATGCAAATGTTGGGCTATGTTCAATTTGAGAGCAAGAAGTTGGCATATTCTACACTATGTGAGGAGGAGTTTCAAGAAGTCTTAATTAAGGGGCATTCACTTGAGAAAGTACATAAATGGAAGCAACACAAGGAAAGTGGTAATTATTTTTGTTGGGAATAAGGTGTTTCACCCTTAGAGTCCTAACATTGAATTATTTAATGTATTATTGTATTTATTTGTTTTAATTAATTGCCTACAATGTCATGTCATTAAGTGGGAGCCACTAGCTAGGTGGCATCCCCATTGGAGGTGACTGTATGACACATATTCACTACATGTGGAGGTAGGTGTCCCATCTTGGAATTATGGACCTAGGACAAGTGGTTTCATCTTATGACATATTCTATGATGCGTCATAAGGTATATTTTGAATGGAGAAAGTGTGGTGCCTTAGTGGGGTATGACAAAAGTGTGAAAGAATAAGTGTGATAGTCATGTTTGACTTATTCTTTGTTTGTTGAATGTGTTGTAAGTGTGACAAAATTTTATGGCACATGTTATATGACATTTGTAAGGAATTTTTCATAACACACTATAAGCATGAACTAGGTGCCTAAGCTTGGGAGAGAGGTTTTTCATGTTATGACAACTGTAAGAGCTATAAGAGAATGTTGTACAAATGTCCAAATCATGCCTATGGTGTGAGATATTATTGCCACATGGGTTTGGATACCTAAACTCTTCTAGAAGCCTCTCAAAGCTTGTATCTCCTATAAATAGGATGCCTTGCATTTTATAATGGGTAGTTTGATTGCAGGTATTGAAGTGTTGTTGGATTTCCTCCAGAAGAGCAAGATGTAGTCTCCATGTTAAGGTTGCGAGCTTGCAAATGTATTGTAACCTTATTGTTGCAGATTAATACATTGGTTTGATGCTTTGGAGTGTGGGGTTTTCTACCCGAAAGGGTTTTCCCCAAGTATATCATGTTTTCTTCTCTTCTATCTATCTCTCTTCTATTCTTTGTGTTTCTCATTCTTGAAATGTTAATTTACTTGCCGTTATGCTGCTGAAATTTTCTTAGATCTAAAACTACATCAAATTTTCTAGAAGGGTTAATGCATGGGAAATTAAACTATGTTTTTTTTCGCTTTAAGGCATAGTAGTATGTGCTTGTATCAAGATGATTAAAATCTAATTTATTTTAAGAAGCATAAGATACTAAAGGTGCATACTAGATCTTGGAAGGCTTTTTGAGTTCGGCATTCCCTTTCATTTGGTATCAGAGCCAGTTCTAGACTTGCATGTGTATGTATGTAAGTTGCATGTACTTGCATGTGCTCACATGGTGGTTCATGTGGTGTTTGGGATTCTGGGTATTTCTTCTATTGTGATTTCTTAGCTTGGAAAGCTTGAGGGAATTTGTTTTGAAGGAATTGGTTGATTATTAATCCTTAGCTGAGTGGAAGTTTTATAGTTGATCTTGTTTTTTTGGAAACAACGAGAATTATGAAGAATGGAAAAGATAGAGCTTTTATGGAGTTGGTCATGTGGTTACATTTGATATGTTATTGATCTGGAGCTCCTGATTTGATAGTTGAATAACCCTCATGCATGGTGGTTATTTCTCATTCTGTGGTTATGTGCATTAGAGTTTTCATATTGGATGTCTGAGATGGACTCTCTGGTCATATGAAGAGACTCGTGTTGTTATTACTTTAGTTTAGTGTGCCTATGTTTGGTGTTTGTTTTTAATTCCTGACATTGGAAGGCATTGATTTAATAACCTCGAATGCATGTAGGCTATGGAGTTGATCATTGGATGATCTGGAAGCTTCTGGAATAGCCTAGTTCTCTCTCGGATGCATGTACATGTTGGTGGTGGAGTTGGCTTGCAAATGGGCCTAGAAGTTCTTGGACCTCTCTTTCCTAATGGATGTTTGTACTTGCATGGCTCAGATTCATGTTCCTTGGATTTGATGTTTTTAGGGCTTTTTCGTTTAAAAATCTATGATTATGCATATTCATGATATTCCATTCTTCTAGTTTAACTATTATGGTTGTATACAGACTTGAGGTTCTTCCAGATGGTAAGTGGATATGGATTTGCATGTGTGTTACAAAACATGGTGGGTTTGCAGGTTTACACGGTAAATCAAAACTTGCAATTTTTTGTAGATATGTGGATGAACTATTTTTCAGATTCAGTTTTCCTTAGGTTATATGGATGTAAGATAGTTACAGGTTTGTGTGTATGCTTAATGCATGTTTTGAGGAGGATTGCAGTTTTCTCATTGAGGAGATGTTGGTATATGTTTTACCATTGGTGATTTGTGGATTGTGAAGTTTGGATACTTTATATTTTATAAGCTTCCGAACAACCTATTTCCTCTGAAGGTTTTACAGTTTCCCTATGTTCTAAAAGTTGTGGTTTTGTGTAGATCTAGAGTATTCACTTATTTAGATGAAATATGTGTGATCTATTATTTTGGATGTTTAAGTGGTCTTAGATTTACACAAAGATGATTTTTACATGTTTTACATGTTAACAAAAATTTGTGGTTTGTAGATCTGTGGAAAATATTGTGTTCAGACTATTGGATTTTTCTGGATGAAAACTATTGTAGATTTGAAAGAATGCTTGTTTAGTTCCTTGACTATGGTACTCAGTAGTGGATTTTTCTGAAAAATTGGGTTTGTTGGTGATCTGGTGTTTGATTCTTGAAATCTACATGTTATCTTGTTTGATATCTCAATTTTGCATGTTACTAATGTGATGATGAGTTCATATGCTTCAATGTTTGGGATCTACGACTTATGTAGTTGTGGATTAGCTACCCATTGGCTGCAATGGGATAACTCAAATGTGGATTTTCTATATCCACGAAATTGATTCAATGTTGATGCAGATTTCATTAGTTGGCCTTGTCGGTGGTCATTTATGCATTGGTATTTTTTTTTTAGATGAGATGATGGATGATATTGAGTGCTTGAATAGTCATCACGTGGTTTATCTTCTTGGCTTGGGGATTTTGGTTCTACTTATTTGGTGTTGTTGATATTGCATTTTATTGTGTTACAACCATAAAGAATCTTCATTAAGGAGATGGTTGTCATGATGTTTGGAGAGCTTGGTATCACTGTTCAGTGGGAGCTTTAGTAGTGACTATGGATTCATTAGTTGGTGATGGATGATATTCTTTAGTGTTGCAAGATGTTACTAGGAGGAGCTCTTAGATCTTGTTGTTGCAGAAGATTTCTTTGGCATTTGCATGAACACTATTTGGAGATGGTTATCTTCATGTGTTTGGAGATGTTTCTTGGTTTAGAGTGTTTTGGTATTATGTCATGGTTTACTCTTGATACACATTTAGAATTTGGCATGGTACTTGTTCTCTTGAGACCATGATGTGTGCATTGTTGTATGTGATCTCCTAGGAGGAGATGGTTAGATCTTTTTGTCATGTTTATGTTCTTATTTCATGATTGGAGCTTTGACATTGATCTTTGTGGTTCTCTTTGTATTGGATACATTGATCATTTTCTTGATTAGTTCATGATGGTGCTATGTTGCATATGGAGTTTGGCATGGATTGGTTGGTTACAGGTACTCATGGATACTTGGAGACTTAGGTGAGGCTTGCAGTTAGAGACATGTTTTGAGATGGTCACTCTTGATGAGATTTCAGTAGGTAGTCTGAGGAGCCTACACCTTGGTTGGACGTGATTTCAATATGGACCTATGAGGAGAGTGTTCTTGGATGAGTCATGATGACTTAGATATCTTGGAGAAGCATTCTCATTCCCCACTCTTGGTCTACTTGACAATCTACTTGAGAGGTATCACCCATTGTTCCTTTCAGGTGTATTATGTTATTCTTTGTCCTCTCATGCATATGGATCTTAAGCTAAGGATATATGGTTTTGGAGGATTCATTTGAGGAGTGTTTGCATGTTTATCTCCTTATGCATTATGATAAAATTCATTGATGTTGAGTTTAGGAGATGTATTGGGCTTATTTCTTGATATGGGAATGGATATTTAGTTTGATCTTCTTTGGCTTGAGAAGCTTACATCCATGTTGATTACATGATACATATGTGTTATCTTGGTGATTGAATGGTTGGGTGTTGTTATGGATTTTATTTTGGGGTGTTGTGGAGGAGATCATACTTGACACAGTTGACATTTAGAGTTGTATGTAGAAGGATTTTCCACAGGTATATGATGTACAGTGTTTCTCTCTTTGGTCTTCGTTATCCTCTTGGATGTTTGGTTTCACATTACATTGGTTTTGAGGTTTGGATGGAAACTATTGGAAAGGTTAAGAATAAAAATTTAGTACCTTTACTTGGATAATGTGTTTTCACTTATGTTCTTGGGTGATGATGGAGGTTTCTTTATCTCTTTCCTTTGTTGAGTGTGGAGAACATGGGAGAGCTTTGGAGACTTGTGTTGAGAGTTACTCTTACTGGTTACTCATTTACAAGTTTTTCATATCATTGTGGATGTTTCTTGGTACTACATCATGTTGTTTACACTTTCTATATGATATTATTGGTAGACTTGGTATGGCTTGATCTTTTTTAGATTTGGCATTACCCTTGCAGTGGGAGTTCCTAGATGTGTGTGTTCTTAGTGACAGTTTTGACACATGGAGCCTTTGATTACAGTCTATGGGTTGGATATGTTGTTGGCATAAGTTCTATTGTTATTTTGGATACCTTTGAGGTATGGAAGATTGGATGGATCAACATTTTTTGTGGGTGCTATTTCTGATCTCGTGGGTTTATCAGTTAGATGAGGGCAACCTGGTTTGGTTATTGGTCTAGCTAATGGTTTCTCTTGTTCTTTAGAGGATTCTTTGTCTTCAAAATTATGTTCTGAATCTATGGGCCTTGGGGCCCTGAGCCATTGATTTAATTTGACTCTTGGCAAGTCTTCAACAAGTGGGAGAATGTTGGGAATAAGGTGTTTCAACCTTAGAGTCCTAACATTGAATTATTTAATGTATTAGGGTGATCTCACAATAGTGGTTTACAATTTTGCCAACCGACATTGAAATTATTATTTTTAACTAAATCTTCACATTGGGGCACCTATAGCGGATAAACCGCGAGGAATTTGAAGATGATGCAAACTAGATTCTCTCCGCATTTTTTCTGTAGATTCTAAAAATATGTTTTTCAATTTTTTTGGAATCATATTATACTTCTTTTTCCATCTCCCACAAAAACTGGTTTTTTTTAGAAAACAACATTTTTAAAAAGTGACACACCGAGTAACGCATAACTCTTTTTCCTGAAGGATAAAAATTTCTACTCCTTCAATTTAGTTTGTAACTCGATATCTAGTGCTTCCACTTGGTTAGATATTTTATTGAATATTTTTCTTTAATCAAGTTTCAAAGTCAAACCAATTACAATTCAGACATATTGTGACCGTATAACGCATAACTTTTATTGTATGCATCAATTTTTTTTATTTTTTATTTTTGTTGGATGAATGACTCCAATATCTGGTGTACTCATATTTTAAAAAAAAAAATTGATAATTTTCTATTTTTCCACATGTGCAGAATAGAGAACTTCATTTTCGGTGAGAAACATATACTTAATAAAACTTTTAAAAAAAAAGATAATAAATCCAAAACATATTAAAATTATATTCGTTGGATAGCTCATTCTGAGGGATTCCTGATACCAGTTGGGTTTTTGAAGTCTCCTCTATTCTCATTTTCAAATCAAGCTTCGAAGTGCAAAATTTTGGACAATTTTGGTCTCTGGGAGGGTGAAGATGAAAAAAAGGTGGTTCGGTCGAATCACTGTTCGGTCGAACCAAAAAAGTATGTTCGAATGAACATATGTTCGGTCGAACCACTTTGAAATATAATAAAAAAATGTACTTTAAAGGGGTTCGGTCGAACTAGAAAAATGGGTTCGGCCAAACCCCTTGACATGGATCCATTTCACCATTTGTTTACCCATTTTTAAATAGTTGTATTTTATAATATATAATATTAATATAAATCTAAATTATATTATTTTATATTATAATATATAATATACTTATTATTACAATATATAATAATAATAATAATAATATATAATAATTATTAATTATATATTATTATTATAATATATAATTGTTATTATTATAATATTAAAAGTATA
This sequence comes from Sequoia sempervirens, assembly GCA_007258455.2. Taxonomy (NCBI): domain Eukaryota; kingdom Viridiplantae; phylum Streptophyta; class Pinopsida; order Cupressales; family Cupressaceae; genus Sequoia; species Sequoia sempervirens. The sequence continues at coordinate 1,436 of VDFB02026480.1, read as the reverse complement.
TAATTAAAAAGTATATATATTAGAAATGGTTGAAAAGCATTTTGGGATGAATTTTGGATTGGGTAGTTTAGTTGAGGGCAGGAACGATTAAAAAAAAAGGTTTTTCTTTGAGATCTCATCTAACAATATTGGAATGGCACAACCTTATTTCGTTGCCCCTCAGCCAAGGTCTAATATGAACATGAATATATACAACTCCGAACTCAAGCTCTCCTTGACGCTGGTAGGTGTTCTCTTCAACCAGAAATCATAAAAACATGGGTATTCATGTGGAAATGCGTATTAATTTGATTTTCTTAGGGGCATTTTGTTTGTTTATAGATATAAGTAAGTATATATTTATGATGGGAATTGTTAGACAACCAAGTAGCTTGGAAGGAAAAGGAGACATGTTTGGTAGCAGCGGTGCAGAGTCTCAGCTTGGGATGTACAGAGAGATGAAGAGTATGAGAGAAGGTTTGGCAATGACAACATGGAAGGGAATGGATTTGGTGATGAGCAGGAAGATAACCATCCCAAAAAGAAGTGATATCACATGCATACTCCTCAGCAAATTCAAAAATCCCATATGCACCAACTGCGGAGGACTTGTTATTGTAGAAGTTAGTGTTCAATAGTAGCAACTGCGTATTGAGAATATTCAGTTGAGAGATGAGGTCTGTTTGCATAGCCTAACTAATTTAATGATGCATATTCCATATTTTTGTATTCTCAAATGCAAATTGTGGTTAAAATGATTATGATTCACTCCTTTTTTAGTTGTACCTATTCTAATTCTAATGTATTTACAACCCTACGAACCTCCTAGATTTTATTCTCTCTATAAATCTTTTTAGTGCAATGATTTTCCCACCATGATGAAATTTCTTCGTATCATATATTGTATAAAATTTAGAGACCCAAAAGGTGATTTTTTTCTCATGCTTTAAACCACCTGAGCAGTGAAGTTGAAGATTCGTTAGCTTTGTGCTTATGGGTTTTCTTTAACTATTCTTATGTTTTTTTAATGCCTACATGGATTTTTTCAGCTAGAAAGAATGGCAACTATGACTAGAAAATTTTACGGAAGGCCCATATCATTGACTTGAGAGAGAGATATGTACCTGGAGTGGGAGAGAGAGGGAGCACAGGGGTAGGAGGGAGAGACTTGAGAGAGAGATATGGAGGGAGTGGGAGAGAGATAGAGAGTAGAGGGTTTAAGGCTAGAGGGGAGCTCGAGATAGAAGGAGTGAATGAGTGAGAGAGAGAGGGTTTAATGGTTTAAGGCTAGAGGGGAGCTCGAGATAGAAGGAGTGAGTGAGTGAGAGAAAGAGGGTTTAAGGGTTTAAGGCTAGAGGGGAGCTCAAGACAAAAAGATTGAGTGAGTGAGTGAGAGAGGGTTTAAGGGTTTAACTTGCTTACTTGGGTAAAGGGTAGAGGGGATCTAGAGATAGAAG
>VDFB02026479.1:0-10481 GCA_007258455.2 Sequoia sempervirens | reverse complement strand
ATGACTCAAACTGAATTATATAAAAAAAAATTAGATGCTTCAATCTTACCATTGAATATTAACATAAGTCAAAGATCATTTGAAAAGTGTAAACCTTGGTATGTTAGAATTAATAAGCAACGAATCTCTTATTGTTGTAAGAATCATGTACAATTTCATTATTATTATGATATATTTTGATATATACGATGCACTTTGCATGCTAACCAAATTATGCAGGACATTTGTGGCATTAATATGCCACCTAAAAGAATCAAAGATTTTATAGTAGGTTTGTTTTGTGATCCCTCTTTAAATGGAAACTCATTTTTTTTAAAAACATGCATTTCTGGAGAATGCGATAGATGTGGTAACTTTTCATTATTGGGAGAATGTATGCATGAAAGTAGTTTAGATGAATTTGGACAACAATTAACGGATGTAAAAAAATTTAAAAATATTGAGTATTCTTTAAAAGATGGAAAAACTAGAAAACGTGTTGAGCTAATTGTGGAAAAAGTTAGTGTGCATGCTTTTATTAATGAATTTAAAGATAAGTTTGTACCTAAATATGTTCAACACTCTCATAATGCTCATTGGCTTGATAATCAATTTCGTTTATGTAAAAACACATTCCCAATTGGAAGTATATTGTCAGTTGTTGATTTTGCTGAAAATTATACTCTTGCTCCACAAGAAGAAATTTAATCACAGTATTATAATTCAATGCAAGTAGTGATATTTGTTCACATTGTTTATAAACATGCAGAAGATAGTACAGAAGATAATAGAATTTTTTTGAGAGAGTACCATTTTTATGTAAGTGATAATCAATTACATTCATTTGAGTTTGTACAATATTGTTTTGATATATTTTATAAAAATTTAAAAGAGAGAGGAATTCAAATGCTAGAACATCTCATATGGTCAGATAATTGCACAGGTCAATTAAAAAATGCTAGAATGTTTTATTGGTTATGTAGAGTTCATAAGGAAAATAATATCCAACACATATGGAGTTTTTTTTAAGCTGGTCATGGTAAGGGAGAACACGATGGAGCAAGTGCATGTGTGAAAAGAGCTCTTGCTAGAGAGCAACTAAAATTTGAGGATGTTGCAAAATTTAGAGATGCATGTGCAATTGTAGATTGGTGCAATACCAAATTATCTACAAGAACAAGTGAGCTCAATAATTTGACACTTCTTTTGGTTAGTTGAAGAAAATGATATTTTTTCTCGACAATATTGTGAAACAATTAATGGATCTGCAAAATGGCATTTGTTTAAGAGTTCAAATGCAAACACATGGACAATATGGGCAAGGGAGTTGGCATGTTTTTGTCAATTTTTTATTGCAGGTGATTGGGAGACATGTGAAAATACGGAATGGGTCGAACAATGGAACCAAAGAGCCTTAACGCCTACATCGACAAATGTTCAACATGGAATGATAATTGAAGATAATCAAGTGTTTGCATCAGATGATTATGATCATGTTTCAGATCTTGTATAAGAAGGTACATTATTTATTGAGTTGAATTTTGTATGTATGTATGTTTATATGTGAATTAAATATAAGTCACTTTTTATTGAATTTTGTATTTATTTTTGCAGGACATGTGTATGTTGTTGTTGCACCTGAGGGGAATGAAGAGGAGACAGATTACTGGTTGGCTAGATGTGTTAAGAGAAAACATAAGTTGGCACATCCTAGAGTGGATGATGACAATTTTGAGTATCCAATTGGTTCAGTGGTTGTTGTTGGCACTTGGCTTCGAAAATAATTGATGAGAAAGAATAGCTTTCCTGCATTTGAAGATTATGAAAGACATAAGAAGATTATACATTATTCACATTTTATTTTGGAAACCAATATAAAACTAGTTAGATATCAAGGGAGGCCTACTAATAAAGTTTTATGGACACTTCGAATGGATGATCACGAGACAATCATAGATGCATTAAAAAAGAGAGAGGATGCAGATGGTACAACATAATTGTAGTACCCCTCCATTTATGCTTATGTTTTCTACTGTTGTGTTTTTACACTGTTAGACTATGATACTTTGTTTGGATATTTGATTGCTGGTTTTGAGCGATAGTGGATTTATTTTGTGACATGATGATACATTGTTTGGTGATTACTGATTTTAGACATGCTTTGAGATAGCGTAGATGTTTACTTTCAGTTGATTATTGCTATGTATATGTTTTGATGGACTAATAGTTATTTATTTCATCAGTCTGATGTGACGTGTATTGGTGTGGAGAACAGAATCGCATCACTCGCTTGCGAGTGCCCTGTGATATCCGTGATTTTCTCCGCACGGTGTGTCTGTACAATGGTTTTATATATATATATACATGTTATTGCTTGGTTGCAGGAATTGCAGGTACATGACACCGACTCCACCTGGGTACTCAGGTCTGAGTGTGTCAAGACTTAACGGATATGTTGATTGGGAGGTAGTAGTTTGGTTTACCCTAGTCTAATCTATAATCCCGGTCTTAGTACATCGTCTGTTTTAGTTCAGAGTCATAGGATTGTTTTGTATTTTTCTGTTTGGTTTAATTGCTTGAAAGGAAAATTGTTAATTTTAAATAATAGTTTATTATGTTTTATTTACTGTTATTTAAATTAAATTTTAATGTTGAAGAAATTAGTTTCTTGTTATTTAATTAATTAATTAGCTTATTTGGTTAAATAGTTTGATCTTAAAAGATTAAGTTTATTTAATTAAATTAATTAATTAATTAAATTAAATTGTATTAATTTTGTGTGAATAAATTCAATATTGAAATTAAATATTTGGAGGAAATGGTAATTTTTATTAATAAGTAAATTTGCATTTGAAAATTGTAAATTCTAAAATAAATTAAACAAATTAATTAAATGCATGTAATTTGAAAAAAAAGGTTATCCGAGAAGTGGTTGAGGATATTTTGGGTTTTTCCTCAACATGTGTGCCAGTGTAATTATGAATTTTAGTTGAGGAAATTTGTTTATAGAGTTTATTGTGGATCTGGGAATGCATAGAGGATACCATTTTTTCTTCACGGGAAAATAATTTTGGGGCTCTGTAAAAATTCTCTGTAATTGTTTTTTTTTATATTTTGTTGCAATTTGGTGGAAAATCTCTGGTTGTTGTTTGGGCTTTGGGCTTTGTATCTCGGGAAAGAATTGTGGAAGGAAGTTACAGGCAAAATCTTCTCCAGTCAATTTTCAAAGCAAAGGAAATCAGGTATTTTTCTTATTAATTTCATTTTGTTGGTTTTTGAAAAGGAATACTTTTGAAAAGAAATTAGCTTAATTTTAATTCTTGTATTTCTTGTACAGAAAATTGTTTTCTATATTTTGTTTGTGAAGAATTGATGGTTTAAAAAAAAAAAAACCTCTGTAGTATATTCTCTATGGAAAGTAGTTGAATTTTTATGAAGGGAATTTATTTGTTAAAAAGGGAATTGAAAACCTCTGGGGAAGTTTGGATTTGAAAGAAATTATACTGTGCATGTGTTCTTTCGAAAACCCCAAAAGAAATTTACTATTTCCCCAATTTCCCCATTGTTACTTCTTTGTTTTAAAAGAAAATCCTCTGATATTTACCAGAAAACCCAGAGGAATTATATATATATATATATAACTATATATACATATATATATATATATATATCATATTAATATATACATAAATTGGATTGTGAATGGAACCTTTGTATTTTAATCATATCGTCTTATAGGAGGAAATATGCAAAGCATAGAAATTATTTTGAATTTCGTTTATCGTCGTACGGCGAAATTAATTGAGAAATGCATTTTTTTTTTAAAAAAAAATTAAATTTTCTGTGTCTTTGGGGAGGGCCAAAACCCTCCCCACACCCCTCATGGGAGCGTAGCCCCCATGGCTGCGCACAGCAGCCACCATGGCTGCCAGACGCAGCCCTGGTAAGGGCTGCGGCCTCCCCACAGGGAGGTCGCGAGCTGCGCTGAGGGTTTCCAAAAGTTTTATTTTATTTAATTTTTTTTTAAAAATGAAAATTCATATCATATGTGATAAATACGATTTTTATTTTATTGTTATAATTTGTATTTATATATATGTATATGAATATATATATATATATATATATATATATATATATATATATATATATATATGAGCATATATATATATATATATATATATATATATATAGAAAGTATATATATATATATATATATATATGGGATTAAATAAAACAATTATTTTTATTGATTTTGAAATAGATCTTTTATAAAGATGATTTATAAATATGTTGTTTTTCCTAACTGATGCATATGGATTTAGTATATCCAAATGATAGACGTGTATTTGCTTTAAATGGCTTCAATTTTGTATTGGGCAAATGGGATTATTTTTATGTGTTATTAAGTCTTCCAGATGTGGTCATTTCTTGGGAAATAAAATTTACTATGGTTTCATATGTATGAACAAACTAGGGTAGTGCACTGGATTTTTGTGAATGAAATTGTGACATTTATTGTGGTATTTCTGGTATTATGTGTTGATCTCTTTGTGCACTTTGTCTACCCTAGATAGAAAACTTAGTATAACCTTGTTATGTTTAGGGGAGTGGCTTTTTGTAAGGGCCGACACACAAAGTGGTGTCAGGGTAACTTGCAAAGAGTTAGTAAGTCAGTGATAATTAAAGAACACAGTAGTTAGATTAAAACTCTTAACAAGATGCTTATGCCTCTCTTATGACTCTTAAGCTACTTCGATTTTGAGTATAAGATGAGAAGGCCTGGAATGGAAAATCGGTGTCTTGTTTCTTTAAGAGACATATGATTCTGCAATGGTTAGCAATGGGTTTGTTTTGTAAGAGGTTACCAGGTAACCTAGTCAAAACCTAGGAAGAAACACCAGTAACCTTTGCAAAGATTGTAGACAGACACTCCACCCAAAGTAACAGTTAACTCCTGTGTATGTAACACATTCAATCACAAAATCTAGAAGCAATGTAACCAATAGTTTGTTGTGTACTAGTGTCTAGGGTTAGTAGATTAGGTTTAGGTAACCTTATTACTATCTCCTAGCACAGGGGGTGGACCTACGAGTACCACATGGTTGGGTGGAACGTGCACCTTACTCCGTTGGGTCCCCAAATTATGATCATGGCATTGAGAGCTTCTTGGATGGAGAGCTCGCACTTGGAAACTTATATGTACTTCTTCATTGTAATTTGTAAATCTTGTATTTGAAAACATTCCTCAATTGTATATGAGGTGAACAATGTAAATGTAACTTGTAACTATTATTTGATCTACCTCATTGGATGTATGAGTATTGTATAATTTATCAAATGCAATGTATGAAGGAAACAAGTTTGTACTTTATTATATCTTGAATGGAGTTTCAAATATTATGCAATGTTTATCTTTATGTTTATGTATTAATATGTGCAATGCGAAATACTAAAGTTGTCTATGGAAACTCAAGTAGTATAACGTCACGTAACTTAGTGAATGTATGCAACTAATTAACTTAATATTATTACTTAAAAAAAAAAAATTATTTTACTTTTATACACTATTCCAACATTCTTTAGGTTATAAGACGGGGCATTAAGCAATAATAAATAAATATTGGTAAGTATATCTAGTTGTTTATATAGTTAATTGATATATATATATTTGTATTTAATCATTTCTACTAAAGTTTTATATCATTTTTTGTTTCCAGGTCCCTCCTTTTAAGCCATCCCTCTTAAAGCACTCCTAAGTCATATATCCTCTCTGCACATCCTTTGTAACTATAATCTTGCATTCCCAAGTCACTTCATAATTCCCTTGTTATCCTTCTTAGGGCCTTTTAATCCATATTAGGCAGAAAACCAGGATATGTATCCTTTAATCCATCTTTACATCCTGACCCATTTCTAATAACTCCCCTGACCCACTTCTATCCCTTTAATCCATTTCCCTTTACATCCTTTTGAGTCATTTTATTAACTCTTAATCAATTCTTTATATCCTCTTAAGCCATCCTTCTTAGGGGTCACATCTGTTGTCTTATTACATGTATCCTCGCATCTACCATTTCTCCTCCATATCCTTTTAATCCATTCTCGATTAACTTCCTTAATCCACTTTCTTACATCTTCTTGAGTCATTTTATCAACTCCTTAATCCGCCACCTCTCTTACATCCCCTTAAGCCATCCTATTGGGACTCCCTATAATTCCCTTAAGCCATCCTCTTAGGACCCGTTAAGCCATATCCTAGGGTTCATGAGATGCATCCTCTTAAAACCATCCTCTTAACTCCCCTTAAGCCATTTCTCTTAAGACCCCCCTTAAGCTATATATCCTCTTAGGTCCCCTTAATCCATCCTATGGAAAACATCTTTTGAATTTGTATGGAATTTACTATATACTATTCTTTTCTCGCATGAATTTTTTTCTGAAATGACTCATAAAAATTGTAGTTACTTACATTAATTATTTTTGCAGGTTCTCATCAAGTCGATCTACGAAGTGATTGTTGAACTGAAAAATTATTTTATCAAGAGACTAGATGTAAATGTCAATTTTTGATCTTCACCTAAAAGTTGATAAGTTTTAATTGTATCTACATGCACATTTATGTTTCATCATATTATATAGTTGTAATAAACATCTTGATATACATTATATATGTTTTTTCAATGTCACTTTTTAAATATCTTGTTCCAATTTTATAGATTATACATTTCATGTCTTGTATTTACCACATTTTATATAATTATTCAATTGTATAGATTATACATTTTATACATACAAGGAGATGGTTTTTTTGTTTATTGATTCAAATATTTGCTATCTAATTGGAAAATAGTTAAAATTACCTGCCCTTAATTTATTATGAATATGATCCAAACTATTTAAGGAATGTTTTAATTTGTCACCTAACCATGTGATAAATTATATATATTAAATTTGATTCTAGATTTAAGAATTTATATAGTGCATGTAATACTTGAAAATTAGATAAAATATAAATAGTCTAATGTATGAGTGCATATAATCATGAAAATGAACATAACAAGATGTCATAATTGAGTGCATATATAATCATCATATTAAAGTCAACTGATATAAATAAACACAAATATGATAATAACATGTTCAAAGTAAAACTAGAGATAGATAGTCCATAGAATTTATATGTCAATTCCAACACATATAGTCCATAAAATATAGAACCATCTAACTTTCAGGCTGATCGGTCAAATCAAGTCTCCTCTTTGTTCCATGTTGACTAGATGTACCCGCATCATGCTGTAAAAGAGTACAAGAAACTTGAAATTAGATTAAAATTTATTTAGAAATATTGATATAATTAAACATATTTAAACTTGAAAATATAAACTTTTAGATAAAAATAAATTTAATTAAATATCTAGTATTTATATAGTAAAAATAATTTCTAGTATGCATAAATTACCATATGATCATGTGAATCTGTAATTGGCATATTTTCTTCAACGGGTAGCATAACTGTCACTTGAGAAGATGCAAATGCCTGATCTACTATATCTTGCATATTCATATAAAGCAAACAATTTGTGAAAACCTCATATATATATATATATATATATATATATATATTTAAAAGGTCCGTAAAAATTGTATAGGAGATTTAAAGTAAAGTTTACAACCTCGAATGATATGACCTCATGATCATGCACCTGAGATTTCCCATGCATAAATTCCAATGATGTCTCAGGTGCGCGGCCTGCCATGGGTATCTCATGAAATTCCTGCATATAGATGTACAACAGTTCGTATAGATCATTGACACATGTCTATGTAAATGAAAAATTAAATTAGATCTATGATGTCTATTTTATTTAAACTTAACAAACTTTTGAAAGCACACACCTGAGCTGATGATGTCTCAGGAGCGCTCACCATTGTAACTTGTGGTTGGTCAGTAATAGGTATTGTATGACCTCCCTGCATCTAGATATAATATATCAATTCATGCACATGTGTACAAATTAAAATTAAATTAGATATATATCCACAAAAATTATTTAATATATATTGGTTCAAGTACTTGTCCAAAAGGTGAGCCCAGATCTACAGCACTTGACATATGCACACGATGATCATATTGAGTTTCAGGCATCATGTGATCATGCGTCTACACCAAACACTTATTGAATTAATATTATATTATATATATATAGTTTGATGTTATTATTTACATGGATTTTTCATATTTCAAACTTGAATTGAATTTAAGTTCAAAATATGAACATACCTGTGTAGGACGATCCTCATAATATAGTAAATCCAGGTATGACCCCGTTCCAGATGCATTTGCATCACCTGAAGTGGATGCCTAAGTATCCCTATAGCTTGAGCCTCCATGCTCTCTATTGGCCACTTCAGTGGCCGCGTGTGTAGTCTGCTGAGTGAGATGTCCTAAAAGTGAACTCAATTCTCCTAATGTTGATAACATGGTCTGCTGCTGAAATGCAACGGGAACACTAGGAGAAGGAAGAGGAACAATAGGAGCAATTGGAGCACGTCGCTGAGGATCGACATGTGCTCCTACTCTATGTTGGGGCATGCCACACCCCACTCCCTGAAATGACCTCATATCAAAATAGTTGGGTTTTTTACCCAACTCAAACTCAGCCCATAACTTTCTCAAAAAGTATAAGGGCACCTCACTGTTGCCATGTGGTGGAGTATCAAACACCATCCACCATCTATCCCAAAAATGTGTAGCTATCTACTGGTGCCTACACCATAAAATTGAAATTCATTTTTTCGTGGGTGGAATGGGTTGGTTTGTATGGGGATTAATAAAATATTGGCACATGGCTTGTTTGGTAATTTTTTAGGTCATTTATTTCTTTATATGACAATCCATCTGCATAGAATTGTTTCCTTTCTTCTCTCCATTGATGGAACCTAACTAGGTTCGCATCAATGGATCGAATAGAATCGATAATAGTTTGCATCATAGATGCAAACCATGCAAGATGGGGAGGGACTCTAGGGTCATTTTTATGAGATCTATATTTCCTTGAATGACAATGAGGTTTGCTCGGATATTCTCTCTTAATTGATCTTCATCAACTACAGGAGGGGGTGGGGGGTTAGGCGGTGGAGAATGTGGAGGTGTGTTAGGGTTATGTTCATGTGGTGGATTGGGATGTATGGGATCTATAGGAATTTATTGATTGGGCATAAAATCCTCTAAATTAAACAATGGATCCATGTGAGCAATGATATGGTAACTGCATGTTAAACAATTAAAAAATATATATCAACAAACTAATTAAATAATGCACATAATTTGAAAGTTATTTAAAAATCACATTGAACATGCACAAATTCAAAATATATTTCATTTGAAGACCATTTCATTTATACAATTATAAAATCCATAACATTAAAAATTCATAGCATGTACACACATTAAATTGAGTCCAATGTGGGGTTGTTGTAGGATTTGAGAAATACAGATCCACATAACGCAAAGAACATTGCATGCAAGAAACCTGTCACGGAGAAAGAGAGAGAACAAAACAAGAGTTTTGGCTTTGACAAAGTGCAAGATGTATTATCAGAGAAAAAATGAATCAAGAAGTGAATACAATACAAGATATCAATCCTTATAAACGAGATCAACACCAAAAAGGAAAACCTAACCCTAAGGTGAGTGCATTTAATAATTAAATATTAATTATTAAATGACTAATATGTGTGCATAAAGTGAAATCTTAAGAGGAGAGTAAAGTTAATTAATTACTTTACTCTAACACCCCCCCTTAAGATGAGCTACAATGCAGCTACAAACAATACAGAAGAAAGCAAAGGAACTACAATGCAATAGAGGGTCCTGACAACATGGCCTAATCAGGTACCCGAATACAACAAAATCTCTATAAAGTGGAGAAATAGAGAAAACCTCATGGGAAAAACTCTACTCCAAAAAGAGATAAAGAAACAATGCACTAAGAAAAGAAGGATAGGAGGTGGATAACATGATACCCCCCATAGACAACTTCTATCATATAAGTACATATACAATGGTCTCCATAAGAGAAATAGAGACTAGAAGGGCCCCCCACAATGAAGAAACTCTTGTCGCAATGGTAGATGCCTAATGTAGAATCCAAAAAGATATCCTGAAGCAGCAAATAATATTCCTCCCCTTGGGAAGAAATGGATCCAAAGGACAATGTCGAAGAAACCCTGTGAAAAGAGAAGAACCATGATGTCTCAAGATGTGTGCCATGATAGGATGCTGAAGAATCTCTCTGTCTGAACTGAAACAAAAGATGTCAATTCCAAACTGAACTGAAGACTCCTGAACTACAACCTATGAATACACGAATGATGGTGGGCTAATAGTAGGAATATGGCTATCAACAAAGAGGAGCTGAAAATCCTCAAAGTAATCCTCCAAATCTACAATGTGAGACTCAACAAACGAGAATGAAATGTCTGTGAAAAAAGAATCC
>VDFB02026478.1:0-41958 GCA_007258455.2 Sequoia sempervirens | reverse complement strand
TATCATACATTAAAAGTACCATTATATTCATCATTCATTCATCCATTTCTTATATTATATATCTATATTTAAAATATTGAAAAAAATAAAAAGTGCACATATCTTATTTACATCATTACTCATTTATCATTGAAACATCACATCCATAATTATGCATATGGCTACATTATCATGTAATTTAGATATACACATCATCATACATATATTATCCATTATCATCCAACATACAACATGCATCGATACATCATCACTATTCACATAATCACAATTTTAACATCATAGATAGAACGTCATAAATCATAACATATCATCATGATCATTAAATGCATCCATAACAATATCATATATATCATCACATGACATATAGAACATAATGCATCCATCATAAAACCATATAGAACACATATAAATTGATCAATCTGTCGCATATCATATAGATCTCAAAAATCATTATGTCAAGTATACAATGATGTCTGAAATAAAAAAGAGATACAACATCAAAAATTGTTGTGAATAAAAAAAACTAGAGTATACATCATGTATCATATATCATGGAATCACATCATGGAGCTATGTGGTGCTAGCTCTAGACAGTGTAGGCATCTCCGAGCCAGTACCTCCCCCACCTGACGTACCAGGATCTCTCGGGTCTCTCCGTGGAGGCTGTGTCACACCTGCGCTAATAGTCCTGGATTGGCTCCTAACTGATAAAGACTAGGCATAACTAACTCTCTGCTCAGAGGGAGCAACATCAGGGTATTTGACTCTATAATACTCTGCCTCTCTACCCACACAAAGAGCCTCTCTCACATAATCGGCCATAGATGTACCATCAACCAATCTTTGTAATCTCTCGGTAGTAATATGTGCCTGCTCTGCAACCTATCTAGTTGCATCTCTCTTGGCTGTCAATGAGGCAATCTATGCCTGAGCGACTGCCAACTATCCTTGTACCTGAGCTAGAGTCTATGTGTGGGCCTAGGCCTGTGTCTACATCTGGGTCTGTGTCTAGACCAATAAACCTTAAGCCTGTATCAACTGACCCTGTAAGGTCTGCACCTACATCTGTAAACTTGCAATCTGAGTCTACTAATGTTGTGAAGGTATCCCAATATGCACACGTTGCTTGATAGGAGCTATTAGTGATCACCTCTTACGAGGCACCATATAATCCTATACATCTACGGTTGGACCTGACCCACCTGCACCACCATCTCCTCCATCATCACCACCATCACCATCTCCCTCCTCATCTCCATCCCCCTCATCATCGCTACTACCCTCATCCTCACCACTTCTCTCAACAACAACCTCCTCCTCACAAGGTAATGGCACTGGCTCATTAGGGATGGTAATCCATGGAAAGGGATGTATAGCCAGCTACTCTGCATAATCCGTTGTAATAGGTGCCTCGGTAATATCAAATGAATCTCCTAGACTAAAGGTTGTAGACCCTGGTACTCCTGAACAATAACATCATATGAAAGACAGGGTCCCCAATCTATAAAATCTATCTGATGACAACCATAATGGGCAACACCCTGGGGCATGCCCTGTATGATACCATACTACCTGAGCACCCTCCTGAACAAAAATCTCTCCAAAACCTAATGAATCTGACCAATTAGTAACATCGACTGAGAGAGATATGGTAATTGAATATCGTCATCATCCTAGTGCTCACAATCTAGATAAGGCTGCCATGTGACAACCTCAACATCATCTAACACTCTCCTCCAATGCTCCAACTTACTTAGTCTAGGTGGAGTAAGATGACCTACATAAATGTACACATATGGCCTCATGGTGGGCCATTGTCTCACCATCACTAGATGCATAACAATTATATGCTCCCACGCCCACACCTGTAGTAGTGTAACCCCTGCAGACAAACTGTGACCTCAGAGGTAGAAAACCGAATGCAAATCGTGATAAAGATGAGCAAGCATACGCATGCCCCATGCATATCTGGTACCATGCACAATCATACTCTCCAACACACAACCCCAACCAATAGAAATTCCCTTTGACCTATGATAAGGACAAAGGAACCCTCCAATAAAACCAACAAGAACAGAAGGTAGGGTGACATAGGCATCCACCATCTCACGCCATGGAATCTCGTACCCACAAATAGTATCATCCTGAAATACTCTGTGAAGAGCATCAATCTTTCCTTGCTCTAAAGAATCATAAACTACAATGTCACCAACAATGAGAATCCTCAAAATCTGCCATACATCCTTAGGAGTGACTGTCATTTCGCTAGTAGGAAGGTGGAAGGTATTATGCTCACTATGCCACCTCTTTGATAGGGCTGTCAGGAGACCCCGATTAATCCTAATATGGGGCATACATAAAAGAGATTATAAACCACAACACGTAATGACTACAGTATTAGGCTATGCTAGCTGCGGTATCAAATCAAAATTCCTAGGGAACCGCTCTTGAATTTGCAGGTTAGTCAATGACCCATATCATCGCAAAATATTCAAAGTCAGTACTCTTTGTCAAATCATCAAACATCAATCAACCTATCAAATCTAAATGGATCTAGTGATATTTTGATCAAATATCATGAGAAAGCATCATTGAACCTCACCTATCATGAGGTTAATCATCAATCTTAAAATTGTACCTCACCTTCATGAAATCAATTAATTAAATCAACCTTGCCTATCATGAGGTTTATCAATCAAATTATAATTATTCCTCACCTATCATGAGAATAGTTATCATCAATAAATCATAACACCTCGCCTATCATGAGGTTGAACATCATCTACTTTATTGAGATCATCAATCATATCAAATCAATGGCTGACATGATTGAAATTGACAAAATCAAGGACAAAATTGACAAAATACATCACTCTGACTTGAATGCGCTAAAATAGTGTTTTTTATGTGCCACAATATTCAATGCACTATTAAAACACCTCAATGCGCTAAAATAGGCGATCAATGTGCTAAAACATTGGATGCGCTATTTCAGGAGGTCAACGCACCACTTCAGACAATCAAAGCGCTATAACATCTGATGCGCCATTTCATCTAACCTATGCACTACAAAATCTGTTGTATGCGTTGAACTAATATATGCACTACTTTAGCCTACCTATGCGCAATACTATCTGACCCATGCGCTAAAACTCAAATGTGTTATTTCATCCTATTAACGTGCTAAAACAAATTATCTATGCACTATTCTAGTCTATGAGCTAAAACAATAAATCGATACACTACTGCGGGCTTTAGATGTGCTAAAAGAATTCAAAAACTTAAAATCTGAATTACAAGCAAGAAAAAATGGAAAACATGAAAAACGAGGAGATTCACAGGTACATACCGGAGGTCCATAGGCAATCGAGCGGTTGTGTTGACACACGCGCTCGAAATAGTGAGTGTGGTAGGAAATTGACATTTTGCTCCACAAAGCTCCAAATCACTCTCTCAAATTTCAAAACTCAAATTGCACAAATGAATTCTAAATCACCCTTTTAGCTTTTTTTTATTTAATAAAAATCGGTAAAAACATTATTGAAAATCAAAACAAAGCATTACATAATAGCAAATGGCCAAAGCCCTAGGAACCAACAGAAACCACAAGAAAGGCTAGGAACAAAATCACCCTTCCCCAATACCACTCCCATCCTCTGTAAGAATCCTCTCCAAATCCTGACATAACTCACGGGAAATCTGCTCCCACCCATCAATCTTCCCACCATCTATATTCTCTAATTCCCATTTGGCCAAACAATTAGCCACCCTATTCCATTCCCTTGGAATATGGACATAAGACACCGACTCCATCAAAGAGCTAACCTGTAATATCTGTTGCACCATCATAGCCAATTGCTAGCTAACATCAGAAATCTTCTTTTCATGAATTAAATTGACCAAGACTTGAGAATCAGACTCACAAATAACCTTACGCCGCCCTAAAGCATACACCTATTGCAAGGCATAGAGGATAGCTAAGCCTTCCATCCTATTGACAATCTGTATCACTTCATTAACAGAAAAAATAAAAACCATTGATCCAGAAGAATCCCTACCAACCCCGCCAATCCCAGCGGGTCCAGGATTTCCCCTAGATGAGCCATCTATATTAATTTTCAAAAATCCAGCAGGAGGGGGCAACCAACTCCCCACCCTTTGAACTTTTTTCCTCACACGCCTACCTCTCCTGATGCAAGCAGAAGCCGAAGATAGCCCCTGAATTCCCAACTGATCAACCATCTCAACATCTCCTTTCTCTAATGGCAACACAATCTCACCTTTAGCTTCAACAGTCTCCTGGATCATTCCCACAATTCTAAACCAAACCTGTTGAATCCCCAATTTTTCACCTTGAAAGATTCTCTGATTCCTTTCCAACCAAACTTGCCAAAGCAAAAAGATGGGACCAACATACCAAACATCCTGCAAGAAAGAGGCCAAGGAGGGAGGCCTCCCCAGACTAATCCAAAACTCAACCAAGGAGGAGGCATGAATGCATGGGATTTTCCAAACACCCCACCAGAAATGCCAGAGCTCTAAGGTGAAGGAACAACGGAAGAACAAGTGAGGAGAGTCCTCCCCACACCCGCAGAGAACACACCTAGATGGGCTTGAAAAACCTCTCTTCTGGATAATATCCCAAGTCAAACACCTATTCCAAGCCAAAGTCCAAATAAAGCAATTACACTTTGACCAAGAAAACTTATTCCAAACTTTCTTCCACCAATGAACCTCCACCCCTGTAATCTGCTTGGAAAGCAACTCCTAATACCCAGAAGAAATAGTGTAAGCACCCTTGGGGTTAGGAGACCAAGCTAACACATCATCCATGAGAGAGCTACAGCTTCAATAAGAAAGAATGTAATGAAGCTCAGTGCACTCCTCCATACCAACAACAGGCCATTCCTCTAGATTCTTCCATCTCGCCTCCACCAACTGCCCCTAAAAGGAAAGAGACTTAAAGTCGCACACCCTCGACCATCCTGCTTCATAGAACCTCTGGCACAATGTAAGCAAATGAGGATACTGAGAAACAATGGGAGGGTGACCATCCCAAGCGTCATGCCAAAAATGTGCCTCTGACCCGCTCTTGCAAATCCAAAATAAGCCACCCTTAACGAGCACAGCCCCTTTCTTGAGAGTATTCCAAATCATAGATCCCTTCCTTGTCAAGCTATAACGAGCGATATCACTCTAAGGAATCCCTGGAAAGTACTTTTGAGTCAAAATTTTGGCCCACACCAGGTCTTGTTCCACACACCAACGCCAATACAATTTAGCAACCAGAGTCGTACCAGATAGCAATGATTGCCTTAACCCAAGACCACCAAACTATTTTGAGCTACAAACAACATCTCATCTAACAAGGCTCCACTTGAAAGATAATAAACTACCAGCCCATAAAAATTATCTTGCTAAGGAATCAAGATCCCTAACAAAGCCCATCGGTGCCACCTGAATCATACACCTATAAAGAGGGAGAGCCTGAACCATAGATTTGAGCAACTGAACCTGACCCACAAAAGACAGCCAGCGAAGGGTTCAATGAGTGACTTTAACATGAAATTTTTCTAGAATAGCCTGCCAAGAATCCCTAGACTACCTACCAACTGAAATAGGAATCCCAAGGTAGGTCAGCGGGAGATCCCCAATCTGAAATATGAGAATATGTGCAATTCTGCTCTGAATGGAGTACGAAGTATTGAAGAAAAAAATGGAAGGCTTTCCCTCATTAATTAACTGGCCCGATGCAGCAAGATAAACATCCAACACCTTGCACAAGTTTGAAGCCTCCCTAATAGTAGCCATGCCCATCAAAGCAGTGTCATCCACAAACTATAAGTGAGATTGCACAAGTAAGCCACCTCCCCATTGCCATCCCTAAATGAAACCCCCCTCCACATTCCTTTTTATCAATTGACCCAAACCTTCCACCAAAAGAAGAAAAAAGTAAGGAGAGAGGGGGTCACTTTTCCGTAAACCCTGAGAAGCACTAAAGAGTTTAGAGTGCTCCCCATTAATCAAAACAGAGAAAGAAACCGAAGTCACACAACTCATAACCCAGCGAATCCACTCCTCAAAACCAAAGGCCCCCAGAACCTTTCAGAGGAAGGACCATCGAACTTTGTCATAAGCCTTAGCCATGTCCAGCTTGATGAACATAGCCTTATCTTTGGAGTTGGCCATAGAATGAATAGTCTTAGTAGCAATAACCACCCCATCCAAAATTTGGCGGCCCGCCATAAAACCACTATGTTCCTTAGAAATCAGTAGCATAAGCCACTTTTTTAACCTATTAGCATCAACTTAGAGATAATTTTATAAATAACATTGCAAAGATAAATGGGGCGAAATTGACTTAACCGATCAGCCCGATCACCCTTGGGGATGAGAGCAAAGAAGGTAGAATTCAAGGCCTGAAGCATTTGCTTATTCTTTTGAGACTCTTGAACAACTGCCAATAAATCCAACTTGATAATCTCCCAAAATTCCTGGAAGAACTCAATTAGGAAACCATCCGGACCAGAAGCTTTACCCTTCTTCATCTAGAAAATAGTCTTCTCCAACTCCTCCAATGAAATATCACTCATAAGATGCTCCTTCATCTCCCAAGAAACCAAAGAAGGAATACAAGAGAGGACCTGAGCCTCTTCAACCAAGTCCCCCTGCAAATCCTCCCTAAATAATCATTTGAGATATCCTGAGTAGAAGAAAGAACCTCTCCCCTGTTAGTCACCAAAGCCGATATAGAATTACCATGATGTCTGGCCTTCACCAAATTGAAGAAGAAGGCAGTATTCTTGTCTCCCTCCTGAAGCCACTCAATCCAAGCTTTTTGTTTCCAATAGATTTCCTCCCTCAGCTCCCACTCCTCCAGAGCTTTCAATGCCCTAGCCTCATCCTGCAACAAATTCTCAGACACCCCATCCTCCCTAATCAACCTGGTAATACCATTCAATTTAGCTTGTGCAGCATGCTTCGCATGGTAAATGTTTCCAAAGCATTGTCAGTTCCACCGTTTAAGCTGATACTTAACATATTGAAGGAGCTTAGCAAAATTATACATTGCAGTACCATAAGCAGGTCTACCATACCTCCATTCAACAACACATCCATAAAGGTCAGGGTCTCGTAGCCACATTAGCTGGAATTTGAAGGTTGGCATCTGAGGCATCCGGGCAGAAGAGATAACTAGCTTTATAGGCTAGTGATCTCAACCTCTCCAATCTAATATCTCAGAACTAGAGGACCACATTCCCCCAACCCAAAAGCAGGAGACCATGAAACAATCTAGTTGTTTAGTAATGCAACTATCTCCCACCCTTCTGTTGTTCCAAGTAAATTGACCATTGCTAGGTTTGATATCCACAAGATTGAGAGCCGATATATTGTCCTGAAACAACAATGCAGAAGGCTCTAGTCTTGCAATACCACCCCATTTCTCAGCTAATTCAGTAATAGCATTAAAGTCACCTGCAATGATCCATGGCATATAGGGAAATAGGCTACGAACAAAATAGATATTTGTCCATAAAAGAAGTTTACCTTGGAACTCAACAGGAGCATAGACATTGGAGAAAAGAACAAACTCTCCCAACTCAAGACACAAAGAAACCATGGATAAAGAGGACTTGAAGTATAACCACCACAAAGGTTGAATCTTTCGAGGGTTCCAGAAACAAGCCACAGCCCCTGAGGATCCTTGAGCCCCAATACACTGGCATTGACCATTCTTCCACAACTTAGGCGCTACACCCATCATGCACTCAACAGATAACTTGGTCTCCTGAAGAAAAAGAACATCAGGAGAATTACTTCTTACCAACTCATGAACAACTTTTTGTCTAGGGCCACTGTTCAAGCCCCTTACATTCCATGAAATAATGATGATTTCAAAGGAGTCAAAAAATGAGAATTTAGGGTCTTAACAGACCCTGACTCCACCAAAGTCTCCCCCATCATCTTAATCTTTTCCAAATCTTTCTTCCTACCAAGTTTAGCACTTTTCTCTGAACATCCCTTCTTGCCATCCTTTTGCAGAATGCCCAGTTGAGGAGAAGGCTTGCTACTCTTAGCCACATCCGAACCAACATTCCGTGTAGGAAAAGAAGTGCCTCCATCCCCCTGCCCCAACTCAACATTTGGACCCAACATCACCTGAGCCCCAACCTGCACATTCGTGACCATAGGCATGGCAGACTCCTCCTATGGAGTAGGAGGAGTAATGGAAGTGTGATCCTCCAGGCCAAAACCCACCACACTTGGATCCACACTTATTAACCCTAGATTAACTTCTTACTGATCCAAATCATCTAGGACCTCAAACCTGTTAAAAGTATCCTCATCTTGTCTCTCCATCAAAGTCCTCTTTTGACCTCTATTCTGATTATGAGCCTTAATAGGAACATAACCCTCAACATTCGTCCCCTCAACAGAAACAGGATTCTTCCCCTTATCAGCATCAAGGGTGTTATGAAGAGGAGGTGGAGGCTAAGGCACCACAGGCTTAGCCTTCGGGCATCTATGCAATAAGTGACCATATTCATGAAAAAGGCGACATCAGAAAGGAAGGGTCTCGTAATCCAATTGTTGCACCCAAGAATGGGAACCCTAGATTAACTTCTTGCTGACCCAAATCATCCAGGACCTCAAACCTATTAAAAGTATCCTCACCTTGTCTCTCCATCAAAGTCCTCTTTTGACCTCTATTCTGGTTACGAGCCTTAACAGGAACATAACCCTCAGCATGCATCCCCTAAATAGAAACAGGATTCTTCCCCTTATCAGCATTAGGGGTGTTACGAGGAGGAGGTGGAGGCTAAGGCACCACAGGCTTAGCCTTCAGGCATCTATGCAATAGGTGACCATATTCATGACAGAGGCAACATCGGAAAGGAAGGGTCTCGTAATCCAATTGCTGCACCCAAGAATGGGAACCCGCACACATATCCAAAGCATCTAGAAAAGGTCTACTCAAATCAATTTCCACACAAATTCGAGCAAAAGTCATTACTTTCTTACCTAGGGTTTGTGTCGAAGACCCCACCGGCTTCCCAAGCATCAAAGCAAGCATGTGCAGAACATCCTCACGACAACATTCAATTGGAAATCTAGGCAACTGAACTCACTCCAGAACATGATTCAGAATCCTCTCAGAGGGATTAAAGCCTGCATGCCATGGCTTGACGAACAACCCAACCTGGTTGTGAAAATAGGCCCCCCCCTCAAAAACCCTACCCTATTGCGATCAGACAAGCAGATAAATGTGACCATGAAAAAATTATTTGCAAGCAGCGTGACCTCCATTTCACCCTTTGGCTCCCAAGTCCTCCAAGCCCAAGTTTCCAAAAATTGTAGAGACACTCTCATTCCCAAAAATTTGTAATATAGAGAATGCTTTGAATAATATTCAATATCCTCAGCAATCATCTCAATCAAAATCACCAATTTAGTTCTCTCTTTGCAGCGCTCAAGGCAACCGTTAATCTTCAATATCCGAGATCCACCATATGAATTCAATTCCATAGACCCTATATTCAGAGAGAAGAGGGTGTTTTCAAAAACCCTCGCTCCTTGTCTTGGCGATTTCAAGCCCACCACAGCATGAAAATCCATGTCGGGTGCAACCCTAGATAGCTCACCCTGAGACATAGCTGCCAAAAGGCCCGGGACAGACCAGCACAAGAAAGATCTAGCCCCAGGCACAACAGATCAAAGGAAACCCTCACACGCAGGAAAAATGGCCAAACACAACCAGGCCGGAGCTTCAAAGGAGAGCCACAGCAAAAGATTAACCCCCCCACAAAACGAATCAAACGCCCACCCCAACCTTCGCACAAACAGAGAAAGCAAACACAAGCTAGGGCTCGAATGCCCTAGCTCGGCTCCTTGCAGTTGCAGATTGAAACGCCATCATCATCTCAATTCACCCTTTTAGCTTTTTAATAGAGTGATTAAAGGTGACTTTTATGGCATTTATTTAATTTATTTTCAAAGGAGGTTAATTAAAATTTCATCACAGGGGCATCTTTCAAACTGTTTGTTGGGAGATAAATTATTTCATCATCAAATATTCATCAAATCATGTCATAAAAACATGAAAAAAACTAAAATTAAATTAAAAATTCATCAATTTATCTCCCGAGGGGGCATATAACCATCATTACAACAAAATCAACATCTGGGGCATATCAAAAAAATTTTGTTGGTACTAGCAGCAGCAGCAAAATTTTCTTTGAAGCAATGCGTAAACACATCACTTCAAAGAGGGGCCAAATGTATACACCTAAAAATGGTCTGGATAATCTAATTAATTAAATACGATTTATTTGATTAAATGATGCCTTTAATTCCTCTACTATTAAATAAATAGAAATATTTATTCATATAGTTCACATTTAATTATCTTCCATCTTAATCACATCATTTCATCTAAATTAAATAAACAAGTTTCATACTTTGTTTTATTTAATTATCATATTTCTCCCATATTTATTTAATAAACATAGATTTCTATAGTTTGTTTTATTAAATTAAATATCTTATTTTCCTAAATTGAATGAATCTAAGTATTCAATTAAAATATATTCTACAACTAATCATAGCCACCTACCAAATTAGATATGAAATGTCTAATTTAATTCATCTCAACCTTCACGGGCAAATTTGGAGACAAATTTGTAGGTAATCCTCTTCATCTTTCTCCAATGATTCTTCCTATCTTCTGGCTGAGTATTTTTCTGGGGAGGAACAATCCCCATGATCAACTTAGGCTTCTTCATCCTTCACCATTCAATCCTTCAAATTAAATGCAGACCCTTACTTTGTTGCCCCTTCACAAATGTGTTGTCGTAAAACTATAAATACAACCTCATTCTATAGGAAATGGATCCAACTTTGTGTAAACTTACTCTATAGAAATACCAATTGAGCAATCAAGCATCTTAGCAATATCATTATCAATTAACAATAGCAATCATAGCATTTTAGAATCAATATCATGGCTGCATCATAGTTTACTGTAGCTTCTTTTATCAAGTTTCATGTCAATTTAGATTACAGTAGCTTCATCATATCATTTAGCAATCATAATATAGGATTAGATTATTCAATTTAGTAGCATCTCATTCTCTAGATTGGCATTTTAACAGTCACAATGCTTACAAAATCTGAGATCCCTGTGACTTAATATATCTTTGGAGATAGAGAGCAATATGATGCTTTCAAGAGTTTTCCTATGTTAATTAAATTAATTATTGTTGATTCTCTTGATATGATGTATTATTAAGAAATGTTGTTTGTTATTTTACTCATTACTTATTCCACACTTACATTAACATCAATTACAACCATTAGTGTTGACATCAATGACAACACACAACCATCATCATTGACATCAATGACAACAACTGCCAACAAGGACATCCAACTTAGAGAGTGTCTTCTTGGATCCTCATGGAAGTTAAAGAGTCAAAATGTCTTAAATAGATGTATGGGATGGTGAGAATATTGCATCTTTGAACCTCATTTATATTCATTCCCTCTCAATGAAGTGCCCATATGTGGAGTTATCTTGATGAGAGAATTTTTCATACTTGCCATTATGATATGGTTTTAGTGATGGGAGTTATTTGACCTCCTTGGTTCTTTATTTGACATGCTTGAAGGATGGTGTTGATTTTGTGAAGAATTTTGAAAATGAGTCTTTGTCTCTTGCATATTCTTGAATGCCTTGATTCCTCAATAAATAGTGTCATATTATGAAGGAATTACATGTGGCATTCTTGATGCTTCTCGAAACTTCCAAGTCTAGCTGTCATGCTTGAGAAATAGTTACAAAAAGAGAAGAGAAGGATGAGTTGGGTTTGGAATCTATATCATTTTGTTTAAATTTAAAGGTTGGAGATTTCATTTGTATTTTAAAAGTGAAGTGTGAAGTTTTATGATGTATTGATTTGATCTAGTCTTAGCTCATGGGTTGGTAGATTCTATTAGTTTTTGTTTATGTTCTAGGTTTTATCTTGTGATATTTTAAGAGGTTGTGTATCAATTTTATGGGATATTGTATACATTTTTCACAAGAAACTTTTATGTAATTTTGTGCTCTTATTCTAATAAAAATATACAATTTTCTACAAGTTCAATGTCCATGGCTTGTCTATAAAATCAAGAATTTTGAGATAAATAAATTTATAATTGGTTTATGTTTAAAAAAATTAAAAATTAGAGTCTTGAAAGGGTGACAATCGTATTATACAAGTAAAAAAACATGGATATTAAATTCCCCAAAAATTAGTATAAGATTCTAGTTGCAAAGGCCCTATTTAGGTGCCTAGTTTATTATGTTTCCTAAACATGTTTGTGCTTTAAGAGTAAGTCTTCAAAATTAGAGAATCATTGAACCCATTGGAGAGTTTTATGAATTATTTAGCAGGGTAAATGTTATCATTTAGCTAGCTTGTACCCTTGATTGCATCACTTCAGGGAGCCATCCATGGGCTTTAGTGGTGTTTCATTTAATTCTCCTCCCTACTTATTTGATGTTTATAATATATTTAATTCTAGATATCCACTAGTTGTGGCTCACACCATGCAACATAGAAGAGGTGTTTATCCTTCTATAATATCACCTTTTCCTGGTTGTATTAAATGTTATATTTGATTCACCTACATACAACCGTCCTGTTGATGGTGTTTTCTGCACAGCAACAACTTAGATAGAATACAATATCCTATCTCTCTTGAAAGGTAATCTTCAACAATAAATTACTGAAAATCACCCCAAGGTCTCTCGGGTGTTAGGTCATAACAATGCATAAACAACTCAGATAAAATGTGAAATGCTGGTAATCACAATCGGACCTTACTACAAGCAAACTGTATCCTCTTGTTTATCAAATCTTGTAATATAATGATCTTTAATCCTAAGTCTAACCAAATGATAAAGAAACAGAAAAAGATAAGGGTGCAAGGATGTAATAAGACCTAAACTACTGCTAGGATAAGCAATGCCAATGACATATATCTGGAATGGACCTATCTCAAATAACCAGTTCTAGTTCGACCCACAATGCAATCTTACAAGAACGGTGCAATCTTCTGAGGAATATAGATTTTCAAATCATAGGCATTCATCTACAATCAAACTTAAGCACATTGAATATACAGTCCAGGTTGACTTCACCAGCCTACTACAATCAGATAGTTACTGGGAGTATAGACCAGAGATAGCTACAAACATTCCAAATATGAAATCATGAACATCGTTTATCAAACTGAAACTAATTTATTTCTGGATACTAAACCCCAAATCTTCAAGCAATTTGAAACATAGAACAAAGGAACCATGCAAGATGAAATAACACAATAGATTTCACCAGGAAAACCACAATGTCTTCAATTGTATTAATCACCAAACTGCTGCAACAATTCAACTGTTCTGGTACAATATTTGCTTCAAGGAAAAGACTAAAAATTCTAACTATTGCTCTTGCTTATTTCTATTACTGCTTAGCTAACCAATGTCTAACCCTTACAATGAGGAAAGAATGCCTATTTATAGCAAATCCCAAGATATGTCGGCCCAGCCAAACATTTTTACAAAATAAAAAAAAACTGCCAAAATAGGTCGGCCAAGGAGAAAAATCAAACTAAGGCACACATTAAATGCCATCATCCAGGTCGGCCTTGACACAATCTTCAATGCAGTCCCGTTCAATGCATGCCCCATGATAATAGGGAAGCACAAATCTCAAAATAAGCATTAACTATTTCTTCCCTTATCCTTTCTTCCCCAACGAACCCTGCACCCTCAAGAATGTTCCATCCAACTCGGTGACAGGTGGCAAAGGCAAAACCTTGAGTCGGAATTTAATTGAGTCAATCTCCTCCTTGGACCGGTCAACAACCTTGCTCCAATCTTCCTTGTTGGCCATATATTTATCCATCACTGCCATGTAGGTGGCTGCATCATCAAGATGGTGGTCGGTGACAACTCCTTCTGCATCTGGGGCATAAACTTCATGCCACCATTCCTTCAGTTGTTCCAAGCTCAGATATTTAGGAGCTATCTTCTTCCTACCTGTCATTATCTCAAAGAAGGTGATGCATCCGTCATATACTGCAGTAAGCTCACTGTCAATTGATCTCCTTTGTTTTTGTATCTTCTTCAGAGCCTTCTGCCTAATTTGCAGAGCCTCAAACCACTCCCAAGGTTCATCCAATTTGGAGAAGGGAAGGATACCATCCGCAAGTAATTTATCTTTTCCATGTCCTATGATAACTCTTGATTTCTGCAGCAAAAGATCCATGTCATTCTTGTCCTGAGATAACTCTTGATTTCTGCAGCAAAAGATCCATGTCATTCTTGTACATGCTCTAATAGCTCCTTAGCCCGGACTGCATCCTTTCCAACTGAGAGAATGTCCCTGATGGTATCATCTCCTTTAGTTTGCACACTCATTAACCAATCTATGGCGGCCTGAGCTGAGGCTTTCAACTTCTCAATTCCGGAGATGGTCTCTTTAGGTAGAAAGCCAGGGGTGGCAGAAGAAGAAGGGTGAAGGGACTGCAAAGGCTTCATGACCTCTTCCAAACATTTCCTTAACCTTTCATTTTCCTTCTTCAGTTCATGTTTGGTTTGGGTCTCCTTCTTCAACCTGTCAACAATCACCACACTGGACCCTTCAAATTCCTCAATATCCTGCTCCATGGAGGTTGGCCCGAGGTTGATAGTCTGAACATTATAATCCTAACTTGTAA
Organism: Sequoia sempervirens; assembly: GCA_007258455.2. Lineage (NCBI taxonomy): Eukaryota > Viridiplantae > Streptophyta > Pinopsida > Cupressales > Cupressaceae > Sequoia > Sequoia sempervirens. The sequence goes on along the minus strand of VDFB02026478.1, from coordinate 27,195 downwards.
CATCCTCTCTCATTTTGTCTGGTGCAGGAGTAGCAATGTGAATAACCCTGTTATGGGTTTCATCCCTTTCCACCCTTGAGATTACCCTAGCTGTCTTCTTCTTCTTTCCTTTACCGATCTTCGACAGCATTTCGTCCCAGTCCAAGGGGGTATCCTCAATAATCACTTGTTTTTTTCTTGCAAGCTCTCTCTCTAGCCAGTCTGGAGCTATAAGGTCCACCCGGATTTCTTCTGTTCTGACATTCTCTGACTGCTCTGTCACCTTTTCCTCTTCCTCTGTAGCTGCCTTATCATCCTCCTTCTCCAAAAGCTGCTCACCTTGATTAACTTCTTCAATTTCCACCTCTAGATGCACTGGTGATGGGGTCTTAGCAGGGATATTTTCTTTCTGTTCAGGGGATCCGCTACCCCGGCCATTCTCCGGAGAATCTTCATACTGCACAAGGGGAGAAGGAAGCTTCTCAACCTCCACTGCTTCGAGCTCCGCTGCCTCACCAAAGAGAGTTCCCTCCTTGAAGGGCTCTGCCTCTCCGCTGGTTTCATGTTCCTCCAGAATTTTCTCTTCATGTATGCTCGGCGGAGGAGAAACAGACTTAGATGGCTCCTCAACTGGTAGCCTTGGGGGAGAGTCCTTCTGCACAGTATCCTTTGGAGAGGGAGTTCTTGATTTCCTCGTGTAGACTTTTGTTTTCTCCCCTCCTGATCTTTCCACATCAACAATAGGAGGCTCATCACTCGAAGCACCCTGACCTTTCTTCTTTGCAGGCCTTGTTGTTCTTGTCTTCTTCGGTGGTGGAGGAGCATCCTCCTCTTCTGCTTTTTCCATTTCCTCCTCATCAGAGGACTTGCTAATTGTCAGAGTCTTCCATCTCCTTTTTCCCTTCGGCTTCCTTTTCATTTCAGGCTCACCCTCTTTAGGACCTCTGACCTTTATCTTGAACGGTGAGGTTTTCACAGATTTCCCTTTGGGGTCATCTTCCCCGGATTCCTCAAAAGTCAACATGGGATTGAGATTTCCCATCAATTCAAAAGTACAAGTTACCTTTGCACTCTCCAATTCCCAAATTTTATGTTTTATCCAAGATGAGGTGAATTTCATCACAGGAGCCATCAAGTCCTCCAGCTCTGTAACTTCATTCTCATTCCAATCGATATCCCCGACTGGTCTGTCCTTTATAGCTTCGTAAGCATGGTCCTGAACTAGATTTCCGTCATCATCCAGTTGATCTGGAATCAACTTAACATTATACTGCCTGATTGCCTCCACAGGAAGCCTAGAATACCTCTTTTTTTTGGCCTCAAGGTGGTCTTTGATATTGACCCAATAATCTTCTAGGTCATCCTTATGCCTGTACTCCCTAGTGGCTTTCTTATGTGCTTCTCCAGTTATGTAAAAATTCATCCTTTTCGAATGGAAGGAGAAACCGTATGCCGCCAGCTCTTCACCTGCAATGTGGGCTGATTGAATAGAGGGGCACATTTCTGCCACACCAATCCCGAGAGGGAAGTCTCCACCAAAGCCTATCTTGTGCTTTTCCCTTTTCACAACGGTATCAAATTCGCAGATCTTCCTCACAACTTCCAATAAAATAAGGTGATCAGTAGGGTACCGAGGCAACCTGTAAGGGGCAACTGGGCATCCATCAATTCTGAGGTAGGTGAAGGTGGGGAACTGGATGAACCATGCTCCGTAGTTCTTTACCAGCCCCTTGGCTCCGTCGGACAATCTCATGTGTTCGGCATTCTGTAACGTCCGGGTGATATGCATCGTGAATGCCCTTCTATAATCCTTATTCCCAAGATGCAATTCTGGATAGACCTCATAGATTATATCCTGTCCAAGCGTCCCTCGTGGGTTCAGACCCTTGTATGGGTAAGATATGGCTAGTATATACACCACATATGAGGACATGGTGAACTTTTTAGTTTCCAGGACATTCCTTAACTGCCTGTTAATTTCTGCACTGATGAGCCCTGCCCAGTGATAGTTGGTCCCTTGTCCAATTTTGGTGATTACGTGGACCATCTAGCTTTCCAACACCCCTGCACTTTTCAATCTTGCCACCCTGCTCAGAAATGTGATGGCATCATATACATCTAATCTGAACTTAACCCTGTGCAACTGTTTGGGCAACTTGGAATGATGGGATTTTGGCTTCTCTAACCAGGAGTTAATCATCTGTTGAGCCTTGATATGCTCATTCTCATAATATGTTCTGGCAGTGTCAATACTCAAAGCACACACTGAAGGTAGATCTGACATGCTGAAGGCTTGTGCAATAGAGGCCAGACTGAAGTTGGCCAAGACCCTTCCCTCGGTGCTAACCACCCTCTGTGTATTGAAGTCATACTATCTAGCGCACTCGAGAATTAGCTCATAGCACTAGACCGCCAGAGGGAAGCCTGCCACATGCACTAGTCCGGAGTTTATCATCCCTTGCCTCAAGACTGACAGATCCTTCTCCGCCGTCCTCTACTTGAACTCCTCATATTTCTAGGCCCCAACATTGGTATCAGATACTTCGGCCCACACAAAAGACACCTTGCTCTCGGGTAGCTGACCCTTCATATCCATTCGTAACCGTTCTGCTTCAGAGATGGATGACGCCCCTGCGCCACCCTTAGATTTTCTGGCAGCCTTGCTTGATTCAACCTGCACTCACAAGAGACACCATTAGTACTCAATCATTAAGCATAATCCGACCAAAGGTTAGCACAAGATCATATAAAACCGTTAGAATTCATCACAATTGCTAATCCTTTGCAGGTCCGGAAAAACAACACAGTCCGAGAAAAAAACGCAATTCGGGAAAATACCGTCAGGGCAGAATTTTAGAGAAATCCGACCCAGACGGATTCCTGTCGCCAAAGCATCATTAGTCAAATGGATCGTTAGTACGGATGAAATATCAAAAGATAATCATGGAATTCACTCATTGGCAACAAGAAATAAACCTTTAACAATCATTCCATTAGTCTTATCATCGAAACATTAAAAAGGACACAGCCAGACAGGAAATCCAGAAAAATTCGGATGGAACGAATTTTCGCGGATAACTCGAAATGTACCGAAAATAACCCGAGCCCACGGAATAAGCCCAAACCGGGAAAATCCGAAAGCAGCGGAATTCTACGAGGACCTCGGGAACCCAAAAAACGACGAAATGCGAACCAAAAGTCAAATGACCATGGGGTCTTCTCTACCTGAGCTCTAATGGTCTCGAAACTGACATTAATCAACAGAACTCAGAACGCAAAGGATTTGAACTTCTCAAAAGTTCTCAAAGGATGAATCCCTATGTTAAAACAATGATGCCCTAATCTGGACAAATAACCCACCCGCCATTAAACCAGGGGAAACCTCAAGGTTCAAAATATCAGCTAAGGATTCACCTAAGGCATCCGAATCTTCATAGGATGAGGCTAGCATGATACAAGGACAAGATGGACAAATCATCCCAAATCCGCCATTCTGGGCCGAACACCAAGACAAACCCTAACTTCGTCGATAGCAAATTTTGCACCAAAAAAAGCAAGCAATCTAACCCAGAATCCCGTCTAAAGGACACATACGCCATCTAATGGATAAATAGAGCTCATAGGGCACGGGGAATAGGGTTCTACAACAAAAAATGGGTCAAGCCCGGACTCAATAAACGCAGAATCAAGACCCAGCCAAGGCCGACCCAAATGATCAACATTAAAAATGGAAGAACCTAATCGTGGCATAAACAAACAAGAGGAGTCATCGACCACCTACCATGGATCAAAGCGGACAAAATTCAGGCGCGAGGAGGAAACCAAGAAGCACGCGCGTCCAAGCAATGAGAACTTTAACCAGCAGCACTACGATCAATCCACACTCAAGCGACTCAAATCAATCTTCAAGGCGCAAATGAGAATTTCTAATCGCCAGAGCAAAAGCAGATGAGTGAACGAAGTTAGAATGATGTTCAAAGTGCCCTAAATCCGCCCATATACCCATATGAGCAAAGGTACCTTAGTCATTAATGCGTGACAAGACAAATCTGACAAATCCGGAAACCCGAGCCCAAAACAGAATTTTGGAAAATCTGGGAATACGCGGAAATCCGAATGGACAGGAATTTCGCGAAAATGCAGAAACTGGTAAAATGACGAAGATCGGGATTTTGGCAGAGTCCGAGAAAATCCGCCAGTACCGAAAAATCCCGGATCCAGGCAAAAACCCGGATTCGGAGAATCCGGCCAAAGACAGACAAAGGGCCAAGCCCGGGAAAATCCGCCAGAGCTGGAAAATCCCGGGGTCAGGTGAAAACCCGGAGTTTTCTTAGGACTCAATTTCAATCAATTCCAACCTCAAGGCAAGGTCAAAGCCAGCAAGACCAACATGTCAAGGCCCTAAAAAGGTAAGTCCAATAAAACCAAAGGTCAAAAGATACCAGAAAAGAGGGTCCCTACTTCAAGTGGGACGTGTGTGCAAAAACTGCACAACACGTCCTAGTTTCTAGATGGCATATACTTCACAAGATTATCATGTAGTTGTGAATACTTACCAAAAATATATTTGGATCTAATGCATACATTTGAGATATATATAGAGGTTTTAAAGAAGTATTTAGAAATTATCACCATGGCATCAAATATCAAACTTCCATAGGTCGTCACTATTTTAGTGCCCATTTATCTTCATGATTTTAATATTCCATTTATGCACTATGAGTTTCTTAGCATTATAATTATTTAAGAGCATTTATAATTAAATTTAGGCAACACAACATCAAATGAACTCTTGTAGATAATGGACTTAATTTAAACATTTGTAGCTAAATATATTTGGATTGAATGAATGTCACTCAATAAATTTATAAAAACTAGATGTTTGTATTAAAGTATTTGATAATGTGGATGGGAATCACTCTAAGTTATGAGTTTTACACTTATGTTTAGACCACTCACCATTGATACTTTATTCCATGTAATGCCTAAGAAGTTAGCATAAAATATCATTTTGGTGTGTCCTTGGATAAATGCCACAAGAGTAGTCCCCTCTACACTTTATTGATTTTTAAAGTTCATAAAGATAATAGGTATATGCTACATGTAGATGTTAATGCTTATTTTTTCCAATTGGTTGAAGCACATGAAAATATCATTCAGCCTACTAAACTATTTACATAGACATTGCCCAAGGAATAGTGCCCTCCTTTATTGAAACTCAATGATGATATTAAGGATAATTGGGACCCTCTAGATTTTACACTTTCTATAGGGGAATTTAAGTGAATGCTAATGATTTTAATATTTTTCCTCTATACATGGCTTCTCATACATATGAACAATTGACATCATCCTTTTATGAATATATTAGTGAAGACATTCTTAAGGTTGCATGTTCTTGTGATAGGATCTTAGATGGATTCTAATTATGATTATGAAAAGAAGAAAAATAGGGGATTCCACCAAAATGAGATTGATGAACTCAATTAGGGAGGCCTATTCTTCCCCAATTCATTAGGAAATGAGACCCACACAATGAAAGAACTTTCAACCTTGAGGTGAGTCAAGTCAAAGTGTGAATCCACAAATTTCATTTTTTTCCAAGGATGGGAGTTCTAATTAAACAACACTTTGGGGAGAAAGATTGAAAATAGCAAACTAACTCTAAAAAATGCAATCTACAACTTGAATCTTGAAGATTAAACTCAATAAGTTAATGGAACCAAAAATCAAATTGCAGATCTGAGAGAGGGAAGAAGGTATGTACTAGTCACCAAAGGTGTTTTTTTGAAGCTATCTAAGGACTCATTCACCCTATGGCAAATGGGTCCTAGCTAGGGCTCTATAAAAGTGGTTTTTGGGTTCTCTTCTCCTGTGTCTACACCCCTAGATCCCTAATTTTTATAGTCATACAATCAAAAATAAATCTTGTAGGTGACTTTCTGTGAATTTGCAACAATGATGACAACAAATACAACTTTGACTTCTTCAATATTGCCCTTCAAGAGATCTTCCACCTAAATCTGCAAACACAAATCGAGAGAGAAAAATGTTTTGTTGTTGGTGAATGAGGGTTTGCCTTGGTCAAACCCTATTTTGGTAACTAAACATTGAAATGAAACAATGAAACATGAAGGAATGATGAACAAACAAAGTAATGTCACAATTCACCAAACCCTTGAATGAACCTTGGAATGTAGATCTTCAACTAGCATGAAATGGCTTCAATGGATGTGGATCTTGATCTTGAAACTTGATTTGATACAATGCCTTGAATGCCTCGAAATGCTCTTGATTTCATAAATTTTATATAGGAATTCTCTCTTGAAAATTCTAGCTTGCCTGAAAGTCTTAGGATACTTAGATGAAACTTAGTGAAATGGCATCTTATTTATAGGTATGTAACATTAATTTCCTAAAACTCAAATAACACAAGCCGACATGTGAATATAGATTTGAAATCATTAAAATACCACCAAAAACATAATTAAAATTTAGGTCCTAGTTCTAATTGAGGACCCATTCACCCTTGGGTGAATGGGTCCTAGGTCACTTACCTAGGACACACATTGCTCAATGATAAGTGTTATGTTATGGTATTAATGAATGTCGGGTTTCCTCTTTGGAAATTACAATTAATTAGGCTTGGATTTGAATTAAAGGGTCCACTTAAGGAAAATTAACCTCAATTAATTAATGAAGCCCTAGATAAGTGTGAGTATAAAGATACACTTTACAATACCACATTAAGGCACAATTAGGTCCATTTTAATTAATAGGGCCCTAAACTTAATGTGAATATGTAAAATACATATTACAACATTAAATTAAGGCATAACTTAGTTCATTTTATTATTAATTCCCAAATTAAGTGTGAAAAAGGGATACTTTTTCTTACGCTACATTTAGCCCCCACTTAGTGAGAGTATGACCCCACGTCAAATTCACACTAAAGTAGACATTCAAGACACATATGTATGCAACAATGAAAAAGATACTCAATCATACAACATCAAAGCCTAGAAGAAAGGGAGGTGGATCAAGCTTTGACTATCCAATGCGATGTCGAACATGTCTTAGTTGTTTGTCTAGGAATGTTCACAAGCAGAAATTGATGTCTGCTATGAAAAAAACACACACTCTCACATAGGCTAATGGAACCTCAGGCTGTCCACTAGGTGAGCCCCCAAGAAAGTGGCTTAGTGAGAAAGTCATGCTAGGTCTATAGGTTATCATTGTACTTACCATACCAAAGCTATTCTTCTAACAACTCTAATAGGGTGCCACACATACTTTGGCTTCAAGCTTCATAGGGCCTAACAAGATATGTTATTCTAAGCACACTATGAACAAGGGGAAGGATCTATTAGCAAGCAAGGTGTGTTATGCTTGGCAACCTTAGAAGGAAGGGTTCGAGCTTCACAAGGTTAACAAGTTGTATTATGCTAAACACTTATGAACAATAATGCAAGTAAGGTTTGCTCAAAGGGATCTTGCTTAGTTCGTGTAAGGTCTCTTCTTAGGGATGATCGTGCCTAATATCTCCAAGAGAGGACAAGTCCAAGATAAGAGAATTGCAAATTAGGGAATGCAACGCGTAGCATCACCACTAAGAGGAAAGTTGTACATTAAGAGATATCATGCTCTCAGAGGACATCAAACCCAATGACACCACCAAGAAAAGGACACATTACAAGAATAAAGAAAATCACACAATGAAACATGAGAGTCAGTGTATGCCCCCACTTTAAAGCAATTGCTAACACCATTGTTGTGAGCAATAGCTTTAAAGTAGCAAATATTCAATGCTAACCATAAAGAAGACATGAGAGCTTATTTGAAAATCCCTGTGCCAAGTCATATGTTCCCAAATGAAACTACATCATGAAAAAGGGGAATGGTATGCCCCAAAAATGATAACACATAAGGGATCTACGGATTCGGGGTTAATATATCTTGCTACAATGTTGTTATAGAGCTCAAAAAAATCATCATTGGACCCAAATACTCATAGAACTGGAAGAATGACACATAAAGGGTGAAAACAAAGAAAAGGATTTTAGGTCAACATGGAAGAGACCTAAATGAATCGACACCTTGCATCATACCCAAAAGGAAAACACAAGACAAACAAAAAAAAAGGTTTACGACATATAGAAGAATGTAGATACAAATAGAGGAATGCACATGAAGAGAGAGATACATCAAACAAAACAATACGAGGGATCACATTATGTACATGTAATCACACAAAAAAACATGCAAAAGAAAATAAAGAAAAATACTAGTAAGGCACATGTGATTCAACCTATAGTAGTCATCTACATCCCAATCTTGTTTAGTATATACAAAAGGAAAACAACTAGCCAAAGGGACAACATCAAGTGTCGAACTAGGACAAGGCTATCTAACCCCTTGCCCCCACTAAGTCTAGGACAAGGATGAGCCGAGATAAGTGATTAGAATGATCTCCTTGCAATAAAGGAAATGATTTTCAATGAATGTTAAACATGTAATAGTGAGCATGTTATGATCCTACAACTATTACATGGCAAGGAGGAAAGTGCATGCTTTAAGGGATTATCCCCATCATATCAAGTTGTTCAAGGATCCTCCTTAAAGCATGACACTCATCATTAAGGTGCCTAAGAGTTCTATGGTATGTGCAATAGTTCATGTTCTTATGCTTGTTACCCTTACTAGGAGGTGGAAATGTAATCCATCCTTCATGAAGGTGTTCCATTTTCCGTTCAATTTGTGTTTTAGTATGTAGGAATGATAACTTTTTGAGTTTGTAAGGTTTGGATTTCTTGCTTGTTTGAGGATCTTGTTGAGGTGGATTGGAAGGAGAAGGACCCAAAGTGATCCTATCATCCTTGTGAGACATTACTTCATCATTATGAGGGAGAACATTTGTAACCTTGGAACATGTAGAGGGATAAAGATTTTGATTTCCTAGTCCCTTAGTGTCTTCAATAGGAAGTTGTTCTAAGAGTTTGTGAATGTCATGCTCATTATTTATGTCACATCCTTGTTTAGTTAAAATATTAAAGCCTTGGACATGAATTTCTTCTGGAAATAGGTGTGTTGGTCACTTTGTTAACATAAGATGGATAGGTACGCACTTGATTAGAGGAGTTGGGTTCACTCATTGTTGGAGGTGCAGACTTAGTTTATGTCTCAATTTTAGGATGTACAATGTAAAATATTTCAAGTGGTGAGATGGCAGGGGGTGTTGGTTGTTGCGTGGATGGGTAAAAGGATGAATTTTTCTTAAGATTGTTAAGGAAATCATTTATGAAATTGTTCATGCTATCATCTTCTCCAATGATGTCAACTTCGCGAGGACACTCATTGGGAGTTGATTGAGCATGATTAGATTCAATTGTATTAGGATCATTGACAAAACACAACTTGAAACATCAACTAAAGATGTTAAAGATTTCCATAAATTACCAATACACATGTCCATTGTTTGAAATGCTAGGGGATTTTTTAGATTTTTAGATTTATAACAAGGTAATTTTCTGATTACACTATGCAAAAACCTGAAAAATGATGTCTTGTAAATGCAATTTTGAAATCACACAATGCACTAAATTTATCAAATGAAGCTAAATATGATCAATTTCACTTAATAAAAAAATTGTAAATTGAAACAAAAAACTATGAATGATGATGCAATGCTATGTAAATGATTTGCAAAATGACTAATTTATTTGTATTTTTCAAATGTCAAGAGTGCAAAGTTGCAATCCTAAAACCCCTAAATAAAATGAAAAGTTAATACAAGTTATGCTACCCTAAATGAGACTCAATTCAATGCAAATGAATGCCAAATCTAGATCTAGGGTGAAAATGGACTCCAAAATCATAAAAATACAATGATCAAACTTGGTTTCACCAAAACGAAAAGAAGAAAAATAGGGGAGTCCGCCAAAATGAGATTGATGAGCTCAATTAGGGGGACCTATTCTTCTTCAATTCATTAGGAAATGAGACCCACACAATGAAAGGACTATCAACCTAAAGGTGAGTCAAGTTAAAGTGTGAATCTACAAATTTCCTTTTTTTGCAAGGATAGGGGTCCTAATTAAACAAAACTTTGGGGAGAAAGATTAAAAATAACAAACTAACTCCAAAATGAAATCTGCAACTTGAATCTTGAAGATTAAACTCAATAATAATGGAACCAAAAATCAAACTACAGATATGAGAGAGGGAAGAAGGTATGTACCAGTCACCAAAAGTTCTTTTTTGAAGCTATCTAAGGATTCATTCACCCTATGGTGAATGGGTCTTGGCTAGGGCTCTATAAAAATGTTTTTTGGGTTCTCTTCTACTATTTCTACACTCCCAGATCCTTGATTTTCATCGTCAATTAGTTAGAAATAAATCATGTAGGTGAGTTTCCATGAAATTGCAACAATGATGACAACAAATGCAACTTTGACAACTTCTTCAATATTTCTCTTCAAGAGATCTTCTACCTAAATCTACAAACATAAATCAAGACAGAAAACTGTTTTGTTGTTGGTCAAATGCCATTTTGGTAACTAAACCTTGAAATGAAATGATGAAACATGAAGCAATGATGAATGAACAAAGTAACGTCACAACTCACCAAACCCTTGAATGAACCTTGGAATGTAGATCTATAACTAGCATGGAATGGCTTCAATGGATGTGGATCTTGATCTTGAAACTTGATTTGATGCAATACCTTGAATGCCTTGAAATTCTCTTGATCTCATAAACTTGATATAGGAATTATCTCTTGAAAGTCTTAGGAAGCTTAGATGAAACTTAGTGAAATGACCTCTTATTTATAAGTATGTAACATTAATTTCCTAAAATTCAAATAACACAAGCCGACATGTGAATATAGATTTGAAATCATTAAAATACCACCAAAAACATAATTAAAATTTAGGTCCTAAGTCTAAGCGAGGACCCATTCACCCTTGGGCGAATGGGTCATAGGTCACTTACCTAGGACACACATTGCTCAATGCTAAGTGTTATGGTTTTGATAAGGTAAGCAAGGTTTTGAAAGGACCAAGAACCTTTTACAAAGCTAAGAAAAGGACACTTCCAAACAAAAAAGTCACAAACTTTGCCAACAACAGGAAAATAGCACCAACGGAAACACCGCAATACTCAACAGGAACACCAACAACACCTGGTCACAAAATAACCAAGCGATAGAACACTTAGAACTAATAGCAATCCAAAGTCAAAGACAATTAGTGAAAGTACCACCATAACACAACTAGTTCTTGGTCACCAAAAAGCTAGGAGCGACAGACTAACATTATTTTGACAAAAAGAGCCAAAAGGAACTAAATAGTAAACCACCAGAAGCAAACCAAGTTCTCAAAACCAAGCACTGACCCCACTTCAATAAGAGATAATAAAGGGGAAAAGAACCAGGCAATAAAGGCACCCAAAACTGCTCAAACTTCCTAAAACTCTTCACCTCAATAAAGGGAACACCAACAAAGAAGAGCATAAGACAACTAAAGGCCCACACTAACCCCCTCTATCCAAATCAATCTCTACCTCAATAAGAGATAGCTACACCTCCATAGGAGAAGCTAGAAAGGGTTCCAACTGACGAAGATCACAACTTTCAACCAGATCCACAAGCTCCACCTCAATAGAAGTCACAAAATGAAGAAACGGTAGGAAATCGAGAATCAAACAAGCAAAAACCATATTAACTAACCACCAACCCACCTGGGTTGCATGACATAACAAAACTTCTAAAGGAGCTCCAAAGCCAACCCCCATCGAACATAACTGTAGTAGGGACTAGCAATACAAAAACACCAACATAGACCAAACTGCACCACACAAGCGGTAAACCCCTGTCTCCCCTGAAACAACCAAAAGGAGGCCACACAAACCTTCAGGCCCAACAATACAACAACCAAGCCAGCCAAAAAATCCAACTACCATTCACAAACATAGGAAAAGATCTGAACCATAACCAGACCCCCAAAGAATTTGAGAGACTACCTCCTCTGCAGTAGCCAAATCTACAACTAACAAATTCATGGAAAACTTTCATAACCCAAAACAACAAAGGAGACCACCGAAGAGCAAAACCTCCCCAAACCATCCAGATGAAATGAAGTAGTGCCAAGTGTGAACACCCACATCACTGAAAGAAAAACAAGAGCTTTCATAACCCATATAGGAATATGCAAAGACAATGACTTCACATACTCCAACACTGAAGTCACCCCAGCTAGAGGCAACTTGACAACCAAACCCTAAGGAAAAGGAGCCTCACGAGACAAAACAAAGGATAAGAATAGTCTAGAAAGTCCCCAAGAATCAAAGCCACAAGATAGCTAGGTCTAGGAGAGGCTCCAACAAAGCACCACCAAACCAAAAGGCCTCTAAACCAAACAAAACACATACTAAATAGGGAGAAGTCTATGATTGCCTAAAAAGTAGAGAATGCTAACACTACAACAAAGGGAGGGGTCTCATAGTGCAACAAACTACTTACCAAATGTGTGGCAGGAAGCATAGAGATGCCTAGGCTAGAGACAACCTAGGCCCGAAGGGCACACAACACCCCATCACCGCCATAAACCAAAGCCACCACAAGCAGTCGGTCAACAACACCAGAGAGGTCACCAGGGATAGAAAAAAACATTCCCCAACAAACACCCACCACACAACCATCAATCTGCAATCTCCAATCAGGATCCTCATCATCGTCAAACTCCCCAGCATCCACACCGTAAGAAAAATTCAAATCACCCTCTCCAGACCGTTTCTCTCTCGACAGAGCCATGGCTTTATAAATCATGTTAGACAAATAAGTGTTATGTTATGGCATTAATGAATGCTAGGTTTCCTCTTCAAAAAATGTAATTAATTAGGCTTGGATTTGAATTAAAGGGGCCAATTAAGGCAAATTAACCTCAATTAATTAATGAAGCCCTAGATAAGTGTGAAAGTGTAAAGGTACACTTTACAACACCACATTAAGGCATAATTAGGTCCATTTTAATTAATAGGGCCCTAAACTTAATGTGAATATGTAAAATACATATTACAACATTAAATTAAGGCATAACTTAGTTCATTTTATTATTAATTCCCAAATTAAGTGTGAAAAAGGTATACTTTTTCCTACACTACATATTATATCTATCATTTTAAAAGTTATATAACAACAGGAAAAAGGCTTCAAGATTTTACATAGACATGGTTATAAAGGAAAGTATTTAGGTTTACATGAACAAAGTGTTTTATAAGCTATTGTATTACATAATAAAAAAAAAATGGTTCAGGTTACCACCTTGATATGGATAAAACTTCAAACACTACGCAAAGAATTCAATTATGCCATCAATGGTATCTCATGGGATAGATTTTGTATTAAGGATAAAATCAAATTAGTTGTTGGGGGAACCATCAACATGAAAATGGATAAGATGGGGATATAAATAAAACACAAAATCGGGGAAAACTTATCCTTTTGTGAGAGACATAATTATTATGTATTTCTTCAAGAGTATAGCGAGTTATTTGCATGTTCATATCAAAAAATGCTTGGTGTATCAGTGATATAGTTATGCACAATATTATTCTCAATACATATGCTAAGCCAGTAAAACATAAGATTGAAAAGATGCATCCTAGGATTACTTTATTGGTCAAAGAATAAATTAGGAATTTCTTAAAATGTTACATGTAGATTTGTAATATAGTATTACTAGAAAAACTAGTTGAACATATTTATATATGCGTGAATTTCAAGGATCAAAAGAAAGAACTATAAAGATGATTTTCCATTACCAAATATTAATATGCCTGTAGATTCTATTACCAAGATGATATGTTATCACTTATGGATGAATTTTTATTTTGTAATCAAATACTTATAAATCCCTATAATATTGTCACAAAACTACTTTTATTGCTATGTGGGGTATATTTTGTTATTTTGTTACACCTTTTAGAAAAAAAAATGCTAGTGTTGCATATCAAAAGGGTAATGAAATTGATTTCTATTATTTTTAATATAAATATCTTAAAAGATTATGTGGAGGATATTTGGGCATATTTAAAAAATGAACAAATCATATTAGAGATGAGAACTATTTTTGAAATGTTGTGACCATATCGAGTTCAACCAAACCTTGAGAAATATATTTAATGTAGATATGGGCAATAAGAGGGATTCATTGTCTTAAGGGAGGGTATTTAGCTATATGTTAAAAATATTGATATTATGGTTAATATGTTGTTACCTTGTAATCTTACACAATTGTACAACATATAGAAAAATATCTAGGGTATTCAATGTTTCATTGCACAATCGGTGGCTTAGACATGACCTATTAATAAGTTGTTAAAGAATGATACTAAAATTGAATAGAATCAAGATTGTCAAAATATGCCTAATTATATAAACTAATTTTTATGAATCCTACTATTCTTATGCACTATTCATTTATTGTTATTATACATTTTAGCTACAAAGACATCAATTTGGAGATTGTTAACAAAAAGTGGTGAAAACGGTAAGGGACTTGCAAATTATTACATCGACTTTCTACTTGACTACGAGACTTAGTATACCACTATAAAAAAAATGTACTTGGCAATGGTCTACTCAAAAAAAAGGTGACACTATATGCTACATTCAAAGACATCTATGATTGTTAAGGTTGATCCTTTATATTACATACTTTCTAAATCTACTATTTCTAATCACATAATGCCACTATCCATGATAATTTTAGAATTTGATCTCTTCAAAGGTATATCAAGTTTTAAATAGCAGTATTAGTATAGGTTCCTTGTAATTCTCATGCGACTATAGATAATCTTTTTTGGTTGAGCATGTTTTATAGAAAAATAATTATTCTCCAAGGATATTATTATATGATGGCTCTCAATGCATGATTTATTTCAAGCTGGGGGTAATTCTTATCCCACTTTCTTGGGATCTTATAATGGATATTTTTTGATAGAATTTTGTATACTAATAATATTGTATGGTATAAGGCATTAATTGTAGGGTTACAAGTTACTACTTCTTTGAGAGTTAAGACTTAATATTCATAGTGACTCACAGTTGGTTGCTCACTCTGGATTATTGGTAATCATCTAGCCAAATATGTTAGATTGACACAATATCATGAGTTGGATTTATAGGTATCATAATATTTTGATTCTTTTCCAAAAAAGATAATAGACATACAAATGCTATGGCTAGTGCAACATTAAATTAATAATGGGAATTATGGATAATAATCTTTATTTTTTATTGATCAGTCATCAATTATGAAAATAATTCATGTAAGATGATTACATACAAGTATGTGCCACACTAATACAAGAGGAATAGTTTCAAGTTATTTTTAGTTATTTGGACTACGGGGAATTTCCCTTAATTCATCTAAAAATTATTACATTTGTATTCATAAATTTCACACTAAATATTTAATTACTATGGGTGTACACTATAGATGTATGGATACAATGATTTAGTGTTGAGATGCTTGAATAATCATGAGAAAGACATTGCTCTTTAATAGGTCCATTGGGGCATATTTCATAGTTGTGTGAGCAGTCAAATGTTGGTATAAAAATTATTGTACATGGCATGCTAGATTGGTCTACGATGACAAATATGCTCATTATTTTTATTTTTAAATGTTCATCCCATGCCAAACACACAATAATATAAAATATTCCCTTGATCATGAGCTCCAACTACTCACTTCTCCTAAGTTGTTTTCTTAATGTGGATAATATTTGGTAAGTGAGATTGCCCTTGCATCTTTAGATATTTATAATTTATCACTACTACATATTATCTTACTAAGTTCACAACGGTCATCCCTCTTAAATCTACCACAACTTCCAACATTTATGTAATTCTCATGTAAAATATTATTTTGAGTTTTTCTTTTCTTTCATATATCATTATTAATAAGGATGCATGTTTTAAGAATAGAGAACTATAGTTCTTGAATAATTTTCATGTACAACAATGCTTCTTGTATCCATATTATTTATAGTGTAGTGTGTAATTAAAAATTTCCAATAAAGTAATATAGAACATTTTAAGAAAAATAATGGATAAACATGCTACCAACTCGCATACACGACTTGACCTTCCTTATGGGTATATCACATCAACATCCACACTCCTCCAATATACACTTATTATTTAGTTTATCACATTGCAGTCATTATTCCTTTTGAGTTAGAGATTTCATAATTGCATTTATCCATTCAAGTTATTATTGATGGTAACACCTACATATATAACAATGACTACAAGATCTCGAGACACTGGATGAGCACCTATAAATACACATGATAATTTGAGATTCTATCAACAAAAAGTAAAGAAGAAATGCAATAATCACATCGTAAAAATAGATTTTGAGATTGTCCAATTGGTTCTCCAATAAAATCTTAAAAATTTAGATGCAATAGATTACTTAAGAGGCTTTTTTTTTTACCAAATTGATTGGGACGATTATGAAATAGGAGCATTTAGATTATCTACTATTTATGGAAAACCACTTAAATATCTAGTCAATATCATGCACCTATGATAATATCATGTTTGAGACACTCATTGGTTTGTAGTTCACATGGGTTACAATTTTAGACGGGTTATAGTTACAATGGTGGATAGTTTTAGTTGGTTTGTAGTTTTTAATATTTTTAAAGGGATATATAGTTTCCAAGGGTTTTATATTCAACAATAGGGTTATATTTAAATGGTTTCCAAGCTTAGTATGACCATCAATATTGCACATTTTATGACCTTATTATTATATACTTGACCTTAGGTGATCTTATGCATGAATTTTCATTTGTATCTATCTTATTGATTACATTCTTACTGCCCTCCTAGATACATATGCTTACATAATTAATATTTTTTTATCTTTGTGATTTCTTGTCATATGACGTTGTGCATGATATTGTTACATTGTTATTAAGCTTTATATGATCACATATTCTAGATATTGCTTTTTCTTATCTCATCCAATTCATTGCTTCATTCACATGCAGCCAATTGGAGGGGCATCAGATATCACTAATTTTATTTGATGATTATGATCACAATCACTATCTCATGGTTATGATGGATCCTTTAGAGCCATATCTATCAACTTTTATATAAGAAATTTCATAGCCATAATTCTTGTGCAAGCTTCTTCAAAGCCATATTTATTATTTTTGTAAGGGATTTATTGTATCCATGTCACCTTTTTTGTTACATAAGCTCCTTCATAATCACATAGTTTTTTTGGTGTAAATCCTTCACAACAATGTTTATTAGTTTCTTATCACAATCATAACACTTTTGTTGTTGTTGGCTCCTTCACAACATATATATCTCCATTTTTTATTTACTTGTGTTCATTGACAGTGTCAAGTAGTATTTGTTAGTGCTTCTCATTTGATATGAAGCATTTTTTTTTGATACTATAGGGGTGTCCTTGCAACCTAGCCCAGCGGCCCAACATCCCTTACCTTGGGTACTTGGGGTGAGACTAGTCCCTTGCGGGTGAGATCCCCCGCCTGCAAGAAGTCTCACCTCTTAAACTTGGGAGTGGAGTCGAACCCGAGACCAATGGGGAGCAAACCCAATGCCCAAGCCAACTCAACTACCCATTCAGGTTGATATGAAGCATTTATTACAAGGAGCATGTGTGGGATCTTCATTTGTATCTATATCCCTTATACATGAATGTGCTTTCTACTTTCATGTTGACTACTTATTTAATTTAGCATACATGATTTATAGTAGTTCACATGCACTTCTCAAAGTAGGATAAAAATGTAAGGGAAAAAAATGCATACCTAACACCTTTCCCCTCAATTTGCACTTATTATTAACTATTTTTTCCATGTGTAATGATTGGTGTACATGTGACATGTTTCTATGCAAAAGTTAGAAAATTAACCTCACCATTGACCAAAATTTATTCCATGCATCCCAATAATCTAAACTTGATCTTTAATTTTCCCATCCCTTATCATGGGTCAAATTTGTAGGTGTAAATTTAAATCTGGTTAAAATCCACAATAAAAATTTGAATCTAGTTCAAATTTTGACCTCCAAATTTACAAATTCAAATTACAACATTTTTAGGGAATTTCCCACCTTCATAAAAGATTTCCAAATAAATAGCTTAGTTGACACATTAGCCTAGGCCCATACCAACCCCTTTTCAACTAGTTATTATTTGTTGGCTTGAGTGCAAAATGTTGAATCTTGCATGCTAGAGTGTTGTATAAAAGGAAAATCCTTGAAATTATTTTGAATAATAAATGGAGGGAAAGGAATAATATTTTATCAACATAATTTTGCATTACATCATCCTTATGTCATCATCTACATAAGTAAGAATAGATTAGGCATGCGTGTTATTATTTGAAGTGTCTTCGAACTTGTCCAAATTGTTGAATTGATTTCAAGGGTTTGAATTAGGCAATACAAGGGGAGCAAGTTGCCTTCCATGTCTAGCACACCAAAATCTTTTTATATCTCTTGATACCATCATGTTTAGATAGCCGAGGTGAATAAGATTTGGAAGATTAAAAAAATCTGAGTTGAATTCCTAAACATAGTTTGAATTTACAAATCGAGAAATAATTTTTAGGTGTAAAGATAATTTTGCAAAGTAAAGTAAAATCAATTTATCATTATGACAAGTGCCATCTAACATAATTCTTAACATAAGTTATGCCGATTTATTACAAAAAAACTATTTATTTTCTTTTTTTTTAATGTTTATTTATATGTATATAATTACTCTAATCTCAACTTTAATATATAAGTATTTGATTATCATTGCTCATCACATTTTATATTCTTATATAAGGATACAAATGGAAGTATTAATAATAATTAAAACATCAATGAAAATATATAGACATATTTAAAAAAATATGACTTTATTATCAATTCAATTAGGAAGAGTGGAAGTCTTTTGTCATAGATAACATCACATTTGACAATTTGTCAATTAATCTTGAAGGCACATCATAGAATTTTATCATTTAGTCATTCCAACAATAATGTCAAGCTATTACATAAACATTTTTAATAAAATATTTAAAATTATTAAAAAACCTTAATGAAGTATAATTCTCAAGCTAATGATATTTGATCTTAAACTTAAGCTTTAATTATACTTAGAGAAAGTTCAATCTTGACAAAGTTGCATACATGAAAAATAATTTTTTAATCTAGTCAATTTAAGCTTGTTCAGAATAAGGGTACTTGGTTTTATTTAATTCTCTTATCTAAAAGTTAACCTTATACAACAATCATTCCCATGGAAAGATGCTATTTGATGCAATAGCCAATCCAACTAATTTATTATAAAAGTAAGGAAAATTAACATTATATGTAACGTGGAAAGGTTTGTTGAAATGGTCAAGTAATTATAAATTTTATTGTTGAGTATAAATAATATATTAAAATGTTATAGTTTAAGTGGTTGAACATAAATGATGAGGATGATGGTTTGTTTTTAGTTATACTATCAATGTTCAAATAATTGAACAAAAATAAATAAATTTAATAGTAAAGTTATTGTTTATTGAAGTTATATATAAACAAGTTAAGTTTAAGTTAGTGGGAAAATTACTATTTGTTTTTTAAATATAAAGACATAAACAATTTAAAATATATATTAATGTCTACAAACGAACTATTAAAAAATAACATATAAGTATATAATATTTATTATACCCTTTTTAAAGAAATAAAATAAAATAAAGGAATTAGTAAAACAATAAATAGTAATATTTTCAAAAATAAAATTTAGATCCTATTAATGCACTGAAAACTCAAGCCAAATTCCTCTTATACCAAACAAGGAATCTGAATAGTTAGTGTTTAATTACTCTAATACCAAACAAGCGGAATGATAGTATTAATAGTATTAAAAAGTGACATCATTACATGTGAACACTCAAGCCAGATTCCTAGGCAACACATTATAAACTATAAACTATATTATATAATCCTTTGGGATCGAAGTTACTGTTCAAAAAAGCGGAATGATAGTATTAAAAAAGGAATCTGGCTTGAGTTTTCAGTGTATTAATAGTATTTAAAATTATAGTATCTATTTAAGTTAGTGTAAGATTCCTCTTATACCAAACAAGCGGAATGATAGTATTAATAGTATTAAAAAGTGACAACATTACATGTGAACATATATGCAGATTCTGATCATCCAGATCGCACAAAGCGAAGGAGAAAGCATAATTCTGATATAACTTACTGACTCTTTCTAGACTCTAGACTCCAATCCTAGATCACTGATGCCAAGAAATGAGTTGTCCTCAACAATTTAGAGGAGAGGTTGAACTTGTTACTCATGGCAAGATACAATAATTTTGGAATCCGTCCATACATTTGTGACACATGTCCCCTTACCTACTGCACTATGGAGTAGACAACTGTTAAGCATAGAGTCTTAAACACTGACATAGTGGAGGAATAAAGTCACTTTAAAAACACCCATTAGTGAGAAGGGCCCACTTAATACCCGTAAGTGGCTACAGGAGTTTGCTTTTTATGACAGGGTTGCATCCTGTTGTCACTTCTTAACGTGGGTGACATCATGGCACAGACAAGCCCATGTGCTAACCATCAAAAGGGTACTGGATTCAATAATTCATTAGGTAACTCTTGATAAACTTGAGCCCAATCATCGTCCCTTGGATTAAAGGCATGGTCAATTTGGACTACATAGTCCTGAGAATAAGCTCGATCTAGTTCGACTCTTTTTCCTAGTAATGCTGGTTTAAGCTTAATCTCCATATCTTCGATTCTTACTTTAGGTCTCCATCTGGCTTCAAGAGGGTATAATTCAATTCTTGGGAAATTATATCATGTTCTAGGATAATGTGTTAGATATTGCACCAAGCAATCAGTCATAGTCCTTTTGAACTGTGGGTATAACAAATCTAAGAATTCTTCCATATCTGGATTAAATCTAGCTCCTATTAAATTAGTATAGTCTTTAAATGTATCTTGATCAAAACTAATTATGGTAATGAAACCAAATTTCAGATTTTTCAAAATATTCATTTTACTCTGTTTTGACCAATTCATACCAAACAAACCTTTGATGCGTACTTGGATTGAATTGTTTCCACACCAATATCTAATAGAAGCATGATTTAGTCCTATGGATTCTCTGAAATCTTCATCTTCATCTGAATCAATTAATCCTTGTGCATGATGATAACTCATCTGATTTTTCATATTTGAAAGCCATTTATTTAAGAAGTAAGATTCCAACAATATTAGAACAATTTCTTTTGGAAGGGATGGAAGACTAATATTACCAGGATTTATCATGTACATGCCAGTATCATCCGGCCTAAACCAATCTAAAGCATTAAATTCTAGATCTGAATATATAGATCCTGCAAGTTCTCTTGTCAGAGTATCTGCTAATGGATTATTTTCTCCTTTTATCCATTCAATCTCAAAATCATAGCTAAGAAATTCAAAATACCATCTTGCAATTCTACCTTGAGCTATATCTTTATTTGGTTTTTTCTTGAGCAAGCTCCTCATAGCTTGACTGTCTGTTCTTACAGTGAATTTTACTGGCTTTAGGAAAATTTTAAACTTTTCTATACCTTTTTTGACTGCCAATATTTTCTTTTCATAGATGTGATATCAGCTTTCAATATCTATGAAAGTACCAGAGCGATAGCCGCTGATATCCCTTTTACCATTTCCTTCTTCTTGAATTAACATAGCAGACTAGGTTGTGTCAGAAGCATCAGTATATAAATATAAAGGTAAATCATTAGAAGGGGTTTGTAAGGAGGGCAAATGTTGGCATTTTGTTTTTATCCTTTGAACAACTTATGTAGCTTTTAATGACCATTCTTTTGTTTCTTCTTTCAAGTGTGACTGGATGGCTTTTCTATCCTTAGCAAGACCTTTATAGAAGGGGAAAACATAATTTAAACATCCAAGAAATCTCTGAATTTGTTTTTTATCTTGGAGAATATCTAGAAATTCCTGAATGCGCTGAAGGATGTGAGGCTGAAGTTGTACTCTGCCATTTTTCAATTTTAAGCCAAGGAAATCAATCTGGCTTTCTCCAATTACCATCTTTGCTATGAGGCATATCCCATGTTTTCTTAGTGTTGCATAAAGTGCTTCAAGGTGCTGCAAATGATCAGGAATAGAGTCAGAAAATATAAGAATGTCATCAATATAAACAACACAAAAATCTTTGAGATGCCTTAAGGCCTTGTCCATTCTTCGCTGAAAATATGATGGAGCAATACATAATCCAAAAGGAATTACATTCCATTCATACGATCTTTGTTGTATTGAGAATGTTGTTTTATATCTATCTGATTCTTTGACCTTAATTTGCCAGAATCCTGACTTGCAATCAAACTTGGAAAAAACTTTCTTGTTAGCAGCCCTTCTTATTAAATCAGAACTAGGAGGAATGGGGTAGTTGAAAGGAAGAATGATATCATTAAGTAGTTTGTAATTGATACAAAGCCTTTTTTACCTCTGACTTGTTCCGCCCTCTTATTCACCAGGAATGCTAGACAAACAAATGGGATTTTACTAGGCCTGATGAATTGCCCATCTAACAATTCTTTGAGTTGCTCGTCCATTTCTTTTCTTTCTATAGGACTCATGAGATAGGCAGGTTCATGGGGCATGACTGACATGCATTCGGGTCTAATCTGTATTTCATATTCTTCATGATCCTGAGACCAGAATTGTAATGGGTTCAGACTGCAACAGTCTGTCTCAAATCTTTGTCTAATTTCTCTCAATATATTTGTTATTTCTTCTACCATTTCTTTGCTTGATTCTTGTTTATTTCGCTTCTTACCATTGTCAAATTTATGATTGACTATCTTTAATGTTGGGATTTCAATTTGACCCTCTTCATGTCTTAATGAAATTTTATATTTCCAAAACTGAAGAGGCTCATATTTAGTTAAGAACAAGAATCCTAGCAAAACATCATCTTCCAATTCATTATATTCAATGAAATCAGTGACAAACATTTTTCCCATTATTTCAATGTGTACATCTTGTGCATACCTATCCATCTGAATTCTTTCTCCATTTATTGCATAACTGTGTGGAAGGTCTGGTCGATGCTTCCAAAAATCTGGAGGAATTGTATTGGTTCTTGCCAAAGATCGAGAAGAACCTGTATCAACAAATGCATCTAATGGAATCTTTTTATATCTTGGAAAACATAAATTTATTCTGACATAGTTACCATTATTGGAGAGCAATAATGAACAAGTTTTTTCATATGTCTTTTCAATCAGACTATTTCCACTTCTGCTGCTAATTTCTTCTTCTTCTTTTTTAGACTCAACGTGTTGGTCTGCTTTGAACAGAATGTCTTTAATTTCCCCTACTTCTGTAGAAAGATTTCTGATTTCTTTTTGTTGAGTCTTAAGCAATCTTTTTAACTCAGCAATATCATCCATAAGAATGTCAATTTTTTTAAAGATTGCAATAACATCAGTATCGGTATCGGAGGATTTTTGTTTTTAAGAAGAAGTTTTTGAAGAGGAATATTTATCTTTCTTTTGTCATGGAGGAACTTTGTATCCATGGTCAATATCTCTTTCAACCCCTTTGGAGGGTTTGTTCTGCAACCGTAACCATTTCTCCACTTCCCCTTTATCTGATTCTAAACTTTTGAGTTTTGCCAAATGCTGGTGAACAGCCTTCTTTCTTTCTTCTTTAGTTCTTGCTAGTTTATAAGGATCTTTGGATTTTTCTATCTGTATTTTAACTTGCAGATCTTTTAATGTATCTTTGAGGAAATCCTCATCTGGATCTGAACTCTCTAGTTCTAAATCAGAAAGATTTTGCAGGTGTCTATATCGATCCTTAACATCTTTAAATTTTAACATAAAACTAGATTCAGGAACTTTTTCAACTAACTCATAAAATTCATTAGAATTTTCTGAAAGATTGCTACTATCAATGACTTCCCATCCTGGGTTATCATATTTAAAAATTGCATAAATTTTTGTACCAGGATTTAATTTTTTGGGACAGTTAGTAGCATAGTGGGGCCCTTTGCAAATAAAACATTTGATACCTATAGGGGCCTTATTATTCCTTTTCCTTAGTAAGTATGGTGGTGTTTGTTTAGACCATTTTCTTTTCTTATAGGGGATTGCCCTATATTTCTTTTTATAACCATGCTTACCATGGTTGTTGCACCTGAATGTGTATTCTCCTTCATGATATTTATTTTGAGAACACCTCTTACATCTGCATTTTTTACCACAGCCACCTCTTTTGAACTGTTTTAGTTGCTGAAAGTCTTTGAGCTGATTTATTGGATGAAGATCACAAAATTCTTTTAAGTTGCATGCATAATTGTATTCTTCCTTGTTGAGTTGCAAAATGCCTAATAAACACTATTTTTCCAACTTATATCTAATCAATCTTTTTATAATTGGAAAACTCACATCATCAAGCTACTTATGTTCTTTTCTAATAAGATAATCTTGTGCCCAAGCACCCAAACCACATGGAAGTGAATTCAGATAATACTATTTTGTGGTTAGATCATGCATCTTATCAGCTGCAACCATGTAGGATTCAAACACACAATTGTATTCATCAAACTTAACTAAATTTTTTAGCTTCATTGATTGCAGAATTTTATTGGCTTCTAATGTTTGGTTAGAAATATCATCACAGAATAAATCTGTTAATAACCATTTGAATTCATCAAAGCCAGCTTGGAAAATATCATCTTTACCCAAATTTTTTGGATCCATAAGAATTGGATCTAAAGAATTTGTGGGAATATTTTTGGTTATGGGTCCAATATCTGGTAGATTATTCCACCAGTTTCTCAAATTTCCAGACATAAGTCTAACTGCATAAAGAACCTTAGCCGGTTCAGTCCATGTACCACTTCTTTCAAACATATTTTCTAATATATCAGTCCAGGTACATATTGCTTCATAAGGGTTGACCAACTTATCTATATTTAAAATGTAACCACTAGAAGCATATGGTCTCAATTGTTTAGGTCACAGATTTTCAGACACTAGTTCTTGCATCTCAATATCCATAGTAAGCTTCTTCAGTGATTCCCAAGGTTCTTTTCCTTTAATTTGGTTATATTGGGAAAAATCTAAATTTATTTCTTCAAAATTAGTATAATCAGAATCAGAATCACTACTACTATCAGAAACAACTAAACTATTTACATCAGAAGATTCATCATTTGACTCTCTATTTGCAAAACCAAGGTCATCCATGTATACTGGTTCTGGCTGCTCTTGTTCTACTCCTTGCTCTTCAAGCCAATCTTTCAATTGTTCTTCTTTGTTGACTAGACTATGTTCCTTAATTTTGGGCATAGGAACATGTAGTGTTGGCATATGAGAAGATCTTCGAGAGTTTGAAGCTTTATCTTCTGCATTATGAAAAGGTTTTCGTCTCTGAATAAATACCTTCTTTGGATTAGAAGGTTCTACAGATTTTCCTTTCTTTCCTCTGTCTTCCTCTTCAGACCTATCCTTACTAGTTTGGGATACTCTTATCTTCTTTGTAAATATCCTGATCTTTTCAAGTTTTTTAACAACAGAATCCAATAGATTCTTATTTTCTAAATCATTAACTTTTCTGGCAGACTCAAAATCCTATTGATTGTCATAAAGATGTGTAAGATAGCTGTCTATCTTGATGTTGTTGTGTGGAGATGACTATCTTCACACTTTCATGAGCTTCTTTAACATCATAGCTTACACTAGAAATATCATTAGACAGAGTAGAGCAATAATGTTCACAATTTTTTGCAGAAGTAAAAGTCTTTTCCTGAACCTCTGTAGCAATGTCAATTTTATTTACAGCTTCCACTCCTAAGTCAGCATAAAATCTAATGTCGACTACCATGTCATCCATATTATCCTGTGCAGAAATCATCCATTGTGCCATCCAATTTCTTTGAGCTTCAGAGTTCTTTTGTTTTCTACCCAGATTTGTATGAAGTCTTGCTTCATATCTTCCCCATAATCTCTTGTCAGAATTGATGACAGTGAAAGTTTCGGGGGTTGGCCATCTACCAGGTTCATAACCTATGATTTCCTATTCCATTTTATTCAGTTCCATTTTATATATTTTTTTTTTCTCTCAGATCTCGTTCTTGGAAGTTTTGCTTTAGGGATCTTTTCCTTCATCATACAATTTCTTTCACCCATCTTTGTGAGCTTTATACCCTTTCCTTTCTGATCTTTCTTTTCCTCTTCTTTAGGTGTCAAAGCAAGTCATTGACTTACTTGTCTTGTAAGACAATCCATAAGCTCTAGATTGCTGCTGAGATCAAAGAGAGTGGCTAGAGAAGCTTTGGATGGATAAGGATTAAATGAAGGTTGTCGATACATGGGGAACTGACTGGGTCCTAAAGATTCTTTAGGATTATAGTCAAGGAATGGCTTATTAGATGTACTGGGGAAATTTCACGACATGGAGAAAGGTCTGGTGGATAAGCTAGGTCTTCCACTGGTCGTGGCTTCAGGTTGTTCAAACAAGGTTTCATCCGGTAATGACTTGAGATCTAGACTGGCAAGCCTACGACTTTGCATTCGAGGTCGTCCAGACATAAATTGTCTAGAGGGCGTTGGTAGATCTTGAAACTTAGGTTGAGACTGGTTTATAAGTTGTTCAATAACTGGAAAACCAATATCAAAACTAGTAGCATTTATGTGGCGTCCAAAATCATCAACATTATTATTTGCTTCGGTATAAGCTACCCCGACAAAAAATTTGAAAGGAGGGAAAACAGTATTCAGAAGCGTATACACACATTGACCACCTATAGTAGCATATACGAAATCAAGTTGGAGAATAACTGCTTTTACTTGCAATAGAATATGGAAGGCAGACTGGACATATTTGTCTTCAAGATTGATGGTGAAATTAGGTTTAACAAATAGACGGGCATCACCACCTTTTTCTTCATCAAAGGACTTAACTAAGCGGCCTCTAAATTGTCCTATGACAGCTTGGTCCCAAATTGTACATCGAGTATCTATGAGACTTGCAAAATACTCAGCACCTATATCGTAATTAAAATGGGGATGTAATATAATATCAACCAAAGAAAAATGCACATGAAAGAAACCTTTTTCTTTCCATCTCTTAATGTCTTC
>VDFB02026477.1:0-64601 GCA_007258455.2 Sequoia sempervirens | reverse complement strand
TAACCCAAATAATCCTATATTGTATTTGGATGTGCCATCAAAATTTAGTTTCATGAAATTTGGGGGCAGGGCACACCATTTGATTCTACTTTTGTCAATTTTTTGGACATTAGAATGTTCCCCTAGTTTGGAACCTTCAAGAGAGACCAACACTTTAACATTTCTTTATCCTAGCTTGAGAATGAGTTATATGGGTTTGAATTTTTCACTACATCTCCCATTAATACTTATGATATATTCCTTTCTAATTTATTGAGGAAAATTTTTAGATCTATTTTTTTTTTCTTTGGAAAATACTTTTATTTCATTCAAGCCATATATTCCACACTAGTAAGGTTGGGATCACCACCCATAGTGTTCAAAGAGAGAACCTTTATAGAGTAATGACCAACTTTGAAATTTCTCCAAAATGGTGGTTGGCAGGGGGGAAGCTAATGAAGTTTGTTTTGGATCCAATTCCAACATGTTAGAAAAAAAATATAGTGGAACAAAAGATGGTCCATTGATTCCTAGTGGGTGCCACATAGAATATAGTTTAATGGTTGAGCTAGGCTTAGCCTGGAAAGCCTAAAACTGGTCCGAACCCGATTATGAAGAGACAACAAAGAAAAAGTTCCTGCTTTAGGGAGAATTGAGGTGTGCCAACAAAGCTTATATGGCCACTTACCTAGTTGAATTATGTCCTCAAAGATTAGAGATTTGTAGCCCTGTTTGACATTATATTGTCTTGTTTTGGATGGAGCCCAAATAATTTTATCCTTGGAATCTAAAAGTAAAATAGTTCTTGTGTCCAATATTGATTGCATCTAATGTTTTTGATGTTGGGGGAATGGGAGATTATTAAATTTTTTCCATGTAATGTTGGAATTGAAATTTGCATTGTCCCTTACATAATGCTTGAGCTTTGAACCCTAAATTTCTTTTAGGCAAGCTTGAGCCTCTTTTAGACCACTAAATGTAGATAACAGAGGGTTAACATTCCATGAATCTTCCCAAAAAATAACCATTTCTCCATTGTTGACAATCCATGATAGGATAGGTGAGAGTACATCTTGACATGTGATGATGAAATTCCACATTTTTGAGCCTTCCAATGGATTTTCCAAAGTGAAGATTCTTTTCAAGGCTGTCAAATCTAGGTATTTAGATCTGATGATTTGACTCCATTTTGAAGAATTATTTGCATAGAGCTTCCATGTTAGCTTCACACCTAGGGCCAAAATTTTCAATTCTAGATTTTGAATTCCAACACCTCTAAAGACTTATCCTTGCATATTTTTTCCTAGGAAACTAAAGGTATTTTCCTGGAGTTGTCCAAATTGCCTCTCAACCAAAATTTCCTAGTTGCTTTGACAATGTTCTCATGAATCCCTCTTGGTATTTTGAGTATTAAAAAGAAGTAATATGGAAGGGTAGATACCACTAATCTTATCATAGTAAATCTCCATGCTAGTGACAACCATCTACCATTCTAGGAGTATAGTCATAAAGATCTTATGCCAAAATGAGATTTTCTGAGCCCCTATAAAGAAAGGAATACCTAGATAGCTGTAGGGTAGTTTATTCCATCTAAATTCTAAGATAGAGAGGATGCGACCAATTACCAGAGTGCTAGTATTATGAAAAAAATAGGTTTGACTTCCTCAAATTAATCATTTGACCTGATATTAGATATTAGTTGTCCAACACATACTTTATGTTTTTGGCTTCACACACTGAGGATAGCCAAATAGTAATGTATCATCTATAAATAAGGAATGAATGTAAGAGATGCATGAACTTGGAATTTTTATATCATTCCATTTACTTGATGCATGGAAGGTTGAAATTGTACGGTTTAATGCTTCCACTATCAAGATGAAGAGGAAAGGGGAAAGGGTGTCCCCTTGCCTAACTCCTTGAGATGCAAAGAAAAAACCAGTTGGAGAGCCATTTATGAGGACTAGGAATTTAGCTGATTTTAGAT
The DNA here is from genome assembly GCA_007258455.2 of Sequoia sempervirens. NCBI lineage: Eukaryota > Viridiplantae > Streptophyta > Pinopsida > Cupressales > Cupressaceae > Sequoia > Sequoia sempervirens. Next base: position 62,635 of record VDFB02026477.1, on the reverse strand, counting down.
AGGAAAGAATCCATTTGTACCATTTTGCAACAAAACATAGCATTTCCAAAACCTTTGATAAAAAATATCAATTTACTTTGTCATAGGTCTCCATTATGTCTAATTTTATGATCATAGCTAGAATTTTTTCTGGATGAATTGAGTGCAAGATTTCATGATATATCACTTCAACTGTCTCTTTTCCTAGAAAAAAACCCACCTTGTTCCTCTGAGATTATTCCTAGAATGAGTTTAGAAAGCCTTAGGGTAATAGCTTTAGACATTTTTTTATAAATGGTATTGCAGATGGAGATAGGTCTAAAATTTGCAAATGAGGAGGGAGTTTGACTTTGGGTATAAGAGAAATATGAGTGGTGTTGAGCTCTTTTAACATTGTGCCATTTCTATGAGATTCTTTTGAAGCCAACTAGATATCTCTTATCACAAAATTCCAACATTTTTGATAGAATTTAGCATAGTGAAACTATCCAGCTCAAGAGCTTTGTCTGGGGTAAGTACAAAAACTACAGTTTTTACCTCTTGCAAGGTGAATGGAGCCAATATAAACTTTTTATCATCTAGACTAAGTATCTTTAGGATGAAATTTAAAAATTCTTTCTCTTTTCCAACCACATCAGGGTCCTGATTCACCAGTTTTGTAAGGAGGCTGGAAATAAATAGGATAAACTCATTTTGAATTTGTTGTTCATATTTTAGAAGTTTGTTAGATACAAAATTTATAGAAAATATTGTGTTAGCATTGCATTTGACATTGCCTGAGTTGTGAAAAAAGTTGGTATTCCTATCCCCCTCTTTTAACCAAGTTTTTCTTGACTTTTGTTTCCAATATATTTCTTCTCTAGTAAGAAATTCTTTGAGTTCTTTTTGAAGTTGGTTATGATGGTGGAAGGATTCATTGTTCATACCCTTTTGAATGAATTTTTCATTGAGCGCTTGAATTTACTAAATAAGAAGATGTTTTTGTTCAAAACTATTTTTGAAATGGAGATGGTTCCATTGTTTGATCTGCCCTTTTATGAATTGGCTTTTTTTTGTAATTGGTAAAGTTTGGAGCCTACAATGAATGGTGCATTCTCCCACCATTGTCTAAGGAAAAGAAAAAAAAATCCTTGAATCATATGTGTTTAAATTTAAAGGATGATTTAAATTTATTTGGTACAAAATTCCAAATAATATCTAGCTAGATTAGCTAATGATTTGAACCCAAGAATGAGAGGATGGAAGAGTCATATTTAAAATCAGTGTTGGTCCAAATTATCGAGAGGAGAAATCTATCTAACCTCTTTTTAATGAGATAAAAATGTTTCCTTCTTTTTTTCTAGGTAAATTTATCATTAGTTGGTAAACAATCAATGAATGTGTTATCTAGGATGAAACTGGAAAAGTCATCCATTGCTTTTGGATGGGGAATGATACCTCCATTTTTCTCTTTCAGGGATGTAATAGTTTTAAAATTCCCTCCTAAGATAATAAATTCCCCCCTTAACAAAAAAGAGGTTTACTATCAAAGGTTCCTATACCTATTTCTTGCTAGTAGTTGATGTAGAGGCATAAACATTTAATATCCAAAATGTGTGTTGATAACATTGAATCTTGATGAACATCCACCATTGTTGGGCTGCAACGAACTCTGTATTGACGTTACATGGATCACATAAAACTGCTATTCCTCCTGATGCCCCTACCACAAGAGTATAAAGCACTTCCCATTTGGAACATTTAGTTAGGATTTATTTGTTTTGTTCATCTAAAAATTTATTTTCTTGTAATAAAAAATATCATCATCTGAATTGATCTAACACTTAATCATGAAAATTGTGTTAGGTGCATTTAAGCCCATAAAATTCCACAAAATGACCTTCATTGGTCTTGAGGAGAGCGGCAGGCCCTCCTTTGTCTCACATTTAGATTTTTGTATAGGTTTCTACAAACCTATTGTGATTTCTTCTTTTATTTTCCTTATCTTGTACTTTGTTCCTTTGTTTGTATTTATTTTAGGATACAAGGTAGTCACATCAAATGGAGCCTGTGAGATTGAAAGTGATTGAGAGCAATCAAAATCATTTGGGTCCTCATATTTCATCAATAATTTTTCCTCCTACTTCCACTAAGATGTTTTTTGTCGTTGCTAATAAAGACCTTGAGGAGGGAACTTGAGAGCCCAAAGGAATGCATTTTATAATATCACAATTGTGATTTTCTATAGGAGAATCTATTTCTATGTCATTCTAAGCCATATGGTTGGGGTGAGAAGGAGTATTTAGTCCCATAGCCTTAACAAAAGTGCTCTGGGAGAACACTCCTTCAAATTGCTTAACTGAATCTTCAACCATCGTATCTGTGACTACTAAAGAAACATCCAGAGTCATTTTTTTCTCTACCCCTAAGTTTTGGATCATACTATTAGATTGTGTATTCCAACTAACATTTTCAAGTGCTTGTAAATATGGAAATTCCAACATTACATTCAACTACACTAAAACTTCATTCTCCTTGTTGCAAGTTGGTACCTTGGACATTTGATAGATCCTTACCCTCCACTGTATTTTTTGGAGAAGTTTCCTTCGAATCCTTATTACTATTTGGTGCAACCTCTTTAGCCATTGAAGCAACCTCTAGAAACATGATAAAATCATCCTTGGAAAGGATTATTTTATCAACTAGTAACCTTTCTTGATCCTTGCAAGCCTCCCAAGATTGTGTAGTTTGATACGAACATTTTGTGCTAGGGTGAGTCTTTAGATGGTAGGAATGACATTCTATTTCAAGTCCTTCAAGAAAAATTTCTTGTTGCTAGATCGCTATGAACCTTGATCCTATACCTGCACAAACACAAAGAACAAACACCAAATTAGTCCATTATGCAAGTTACAAGATTATCCATGGAATTCATTTGCAATGCGCAAAATAAGAAATGGAAATGCAGAATATAACTGAAAACAATCAAATCCTATATAATGCAAGAAAAATATTAATCCCATGGGTGAATTGGTGCCATTTTGATGTGGAAAATGGCCCTTTCCCAATCCCTTGTAAGCTTTGTGATGACTTGATGTAGAATTGATGCTTCCTTGGAGAAATTCTTGCACAACCTAGCTATGAAACTTGAAAATGGATGAATAATGGATGAGCAAATTCAAAATCTAAAGATTATGACTTTGCATGAAGTTGTGGATCCAAAATATGAATGAGAGCCTCTTATTTATAGATGAGAGTGATGGGGAATGAGGAAAAAGGGATGAATGTGGGATCAAACACCAACCAATGACCAAGTGCCACTTGTCAAGATGTGAGTGGACAAAGGTGGATCACATTTTGGTCATTGTACAATTAAATGCAATTAGGTGGAATTTCAAAATTGATGAAATGGCATGTTGGAGGGAGGAGAACATGAAGTCAATGCCACTTGGCTCAAGGAAAAAGTAATGTAAGAGGGTTAAATGCCTTGTTGGATGTACAAACCCTTTTGGAGGGATTTTTCAAATTTGTAGAATATTCCAACATTGATGCCTTTTTGAAAGTAATTGAAGATTTAATAAATGATTTAAAATAATTTTCACGAGCAAGTTATGAAAGCTAGAGGATTTAGGTGATTAAGATTAAGATTAATCAAGATTTGATTAATTTTTAAAGGAGATTTAGTTTATTTGACCATTTTGACTTAGATTTTTGGATTTATTTAAGTCAAAATGAGAGGAATATGATTTAAGATTTAATTAAATAAGATTTCAGTTTATTTAATTAAAGAGAGATGGTGTTAGATTTAATCAAATAAAGATTAATTTATTTAATTTAATAGAATGACTTTAGAGATTTAATCATATAAAATGAATTATTTAATTAAATAGAAACTATAGGATAAATTCAATAAAATTGATTTATTTAATTAATAGGAGATGTTGACTTAGCTAGATAAACTTGATTTATTTAATTAAGGGATGAAATGTGATGAATTTAATCAAATAAAGATTATTCAATTAAATGACTAGCAAAGGAGATGATTAAGGATGAAGTAGTGTTAGTAATCAGGATCAAGTGCACAGGATTAATCAGTACATTTTTTGTGTCTACATTTTGCCCCTCTTTGAAGCAATGAACCCGATGCATTGGTTCAAAGAATAAACTATTGTGAACAAAATTCAAATTTTTTCTCAATTTTTGAAATGCCCCATTGCTACCCCGACGAGAAGAAATATGTTGATATATTAACCCCTCAAGAGATCGAACAAAAACTTGAATTTTTGGGTGATCTCATGAAAAAAGAGGACAAGGTGCTTGATGAGTCCAAAAAGGCTCTGGGATGCCAAAAAGGTACCAAAAAAATGATGCAAAGCGGCCCTCGGTTGAGTGAAAACAAGCTTGGGGGTATAAAACCCTAGTTGGACGGCTAAATAGGGTCAAAAAACCTAACTTTTAGGCTTAAATAGGTCTTGAGGGACCACTTCCAATTCATTTGCACACCTAGCCTTTAGAAATTCCTATGATTTGAGCTCTGAAGACTAATTGAGATGGTGCAATGCGTGCTTCCATGACACATTTTGGAGTGCGTGTGAGTGTACCAGACATTTCCTGACATAGGACCAGAGGTAAGTCATCTTTCCTTGACTTCATTTTTCATTTTTTGAGTGCATTTATTAGGCTCTAAGGATCAATGAAGTCAAGCGGTGCCATTTAGTGCCACTGAAAAGCTTAAATTGGCACTCTGTGGGCCTGAACTTCCCCACTGATGTGAGTTGTTCCATGACAATGAAGTTTAGAAATTAAAGTTGATGTCTCAAAGTCCATTGCACTTGCAAACAATGTCATGGAGATCGTTTCTGGACTTTAGGTCTAGGGTATAAACTAGGTCACTTTCAAATTGAGCCGCAACAATGAAGTTTGGAACTTTTTGGCTTCCAGTGGTGGAGTTTAGGAGTTGCAAATAGTGACGCATATGTAAATAGCAATGCATTTGTTGTTTTAGTTGTGAAAACTTCAAATAGGATCTCAAATTTTTATGAAACTTGATGTGGTGGCTTTCTTGATGAAGGAGGACATGGAGCCAGTCCACTCACGAGAGCATAAATTGTCCATTTTGAGCAGATTGACTCAGGACCCCCCTTTGCACGAGTTGTTGTAGGAGTACCTAGGGGCGAGCAGATTATGGTACATTGCATATGCCCTAGTCATTAGGATGCACCTGGGCATGATGAAAACATTGGTAGAGCGCTAGCACAACGAGACATCTTTATTCCACTTTCCTACAGGCGAGGCCACAGTGACCCTGGAGGACATGTGGCACATTTTGTGATTACCTATCTAGGGAGAGAGAGTTATCTATGATGTGGATTTTGGTAGGGATGTCTGCTATGATATCATGGGTTTAGATGAGATCATCTTTTCAAAGGGATAAATTGAGCTTGAGTGGAATAGAGGTTAGGTATCATCCTTCAGATTGATAGTGGCCACCATTATTTTAGGACTTGTGGTACCAGATCGACAAGGCCGATATTTCAGCCCAAAATGGGGTCTTGCTTGGGAGCGAATGCTTCGACGAAGGGAGTGCCTTGCCTGGGGCCCCAGTGATGCTGGCCTCACTCTACCATGATCTTCATGAGTTCACCTATTCTAATGGTCGTGCCATCAGATCAGGGGTCACACTACTGCATTTTTTGAGCCTAGGAGTACATTGTAGTGCTTCGTCCATGGGTTGTACCAGTCGACATGGAGCCGGATGACCCAGTCATCTAGATATACAGGGGTGCACTAACCTTTACACACACTCAAGTAGTAGGTATTCGACACTAGAGGTGGGTCATCGATGAGATGACGGTTTTCACATGGAGGCCCTATATTGGGATATTGGCATGGTACGATGATGTACAATATTTATTCTTTACTAGGCAAGACCATTTGATGTAGGGCCAAGAGTATACTATGATAGAGCAGTATCTGCCACACCATGTGGCCAGATAGTTTGGGGATGCTTAGGATCATCTCGATGACCAGTAAGTGGCCATCTTCATATGTACTATGAGGGAGACCACCTGGGGCCACATGATTCTAGCCCAAGAGGCCATTGATTCTTTCTGACAGTTGGTGGCTAGGCCATGGCCTTGTGATCAGGGATAGGTAGACCTAGGGACGACATAGGCCTACAGAGATTGGTTTCATCCACCGGTGAGATTGATAGTACCTAGTGCCCTTTTTCTACAGAGGAGACCTACAGGCCAAGCCACAAGGCAGGGGTGGGGCCAAGGAGGTAGAGGAGGAGGTGGCACACCTCCATGATAGCTAAAGCAATAGAGGATAGGGGCCAGAGGGATGCCCCTAGAGATGGGAAATAGGATCAAACCAAGGATGGTCATTAGGACCAGTTTAGGCAACAAACCCCTTAGTGAGATCAAGCCCGTGTAGAGTAGGACTAGACAATCCAATAGAGATAGGCCATCGAGTTATCATTGGCATAGGAGACTCACTATCGTCAGTAGCTAGAGGCCACATAGGGTAGGACCATTTTTTCCAAGTTGTATCGTGACGTGGAACAAGAGGCACAATATTATAGAGTGCATTTCCATTAGTGAGTGCCACGAGCTACCCGTGTACTAGACTTCTCCCATCAGATAGGCCAGAGGCAGGATCAACACAAGAGACAGTCAGGCAAGGGGAGTAGCCAACTGGGCTAGCCTCACATTTTGATCAGAGAAAAAATTATTTTTGAGATCCATAGGCTCATTTTTCATAGCCCCATGGGAGATTGTACCATATTGATTGATATACACAATTGATCCCAATTTTTGTACCATGATAGTGTATTATTATTTTGATGATATATGATATGAGGTGATTTGATCTGATATGTGATGTGTCCTTATTTTATTTATGCATGATGGATGGATGTATTTAATTTCCTATATGCGATGCTTCTATATGTGATGAAATGATTCCATCTTATGTGATGTATGTATGCTTTTTATTCTATGTGATGCAATGTGATGTATGTTTCCATATGATGTTATGATGTGATGCAATGTTTTATGGATGAATTTCCTTTTTTAGTATATTTTATTATGCAATTTTTGATGATGATTTATGGATGATGCCAATGTTATGATATGTGATTGCTTAGACTAACAAATCTATATTATGCACCTAATGATGATGATGGAATGTATGAGATGCAATGTCATATTCTCTTTCTTTTTCAATATGTTTCTTATGTATGATATGGTGATGTATTTATGTATGATGTTGCACATGATATGATGTGATGATGCACAATGGTGATGTCTATGTGATGATGCATTTAATGATGATGTAAATGGATGATATGTATGTGATCATGTAATAGATGCATATGAATGCTATTAAGATTCAATGAACACCTTGATGATGTATATAATATGAGTTTAATGATGCATATGTGATGATGCATTTAATGAAGATGTTTATGACATGATATGATGCACATGTGATGTTTATGTAATGGATGCAAATGATCTTATGATGTATACATGATGATGCAATGTATACTTTGATGATGTATATGCCTATGTGATGATTCTTCTATGCTTATGCAATGAATGCAAATGTACGATTCATGAGATGCTTAGAATAACCAATCCATATTATGCAATGATGAAACACAATGCATGTGAGATGATCAGTGTTTCCCATATGATATGATATGATATGCATTATCCTGATGGATTGTGGATGTAGGATGGATACAATGGCGATGATTTGTGATTAACTGTCATGGTACCATGTTAGTGTGGCAAGAAAATAGAAGAAAGAAGAGGATCCAACAAGCCAAGAGATGATGATGATGATGATGATGATTTTCTTACTAGGGATTGGGACTTTAAAATGGATATTTACCTTATGTTTGATAATACACATAGGCACGATGCATCAAGGTATAAAGAACTCAGATTGCATTGTACCTAGTGTGATGGAATTTGACTCAATAATCAAATAGGATTACTCCTATTCACACCTGATACAAAAAACCTTATTCAAAATGAAATTTAGATATTCCAAAAATTTTGGACCAAAACATAGAAAGGAAAGCCTTCCTATGTGGTCAACAAGATACCTAAAATATCCCCCCTATACCCAAACAAAGCACACATGACCAATGTTATGTTAAAAGAACATCCACCAAGCACAATAAATAAAAAGATAATGATTGTTGCCCCATTCCTTTCCCTCTAAATCCCTTCAATTTAGGACATCATTGAGAGGTCATTGAAATAAGCACAAAAAGATAAGCCAAAAGACAGATAAAGTAATCAAACAAGCTAATGTTCTTCAATACCACTAGCCAAGACTAAACTACAATGATGCCTAATGTTGATGTCCATTGTAGGAAGGATGCATCCTAGGACATGATGTTATCAAATGATTGATTTGGGATTGATTGGATGATAGGCTATTGATACCAAGAGTTGACCAACTTGTTCACTTACTAACCTAGACTTGAGAATTTGATGCTTGAGCTTTCACTTTTTGACTTGCTAGAATTGTTTTCAATTTTTTCACCAAAGGTTGAGGATGAAGATGATTTATTATGAGTGGATGTCTATTTCGGGTGACGATGAGATGGGGATGGATGATTTTTTAAAAATATTTGGATGTTTTTGGAGTTTTTTGAAATGTTTTGAGGTTGTTTTTTGGTATTTTCAAGATGTTTTACAAACATTTTGACTTTTAAAATTTTAAATGTTTTGGGGTTTTTTGAGATTTTGACCAAGAGACTAACCTAAAGACCTATCCTAGGGGCCTTGGGGGCAGATCAACCAGATTATCCTTTCCTACGTTATACACCTAGAGACCATGTAGTTTGACTAACACAAACTCGATTATTGATGAGATATGAACAAAGGAATTGCCTGTTTATTATGACAGACTCCTAAAGGAATGACCTAAGTGTCTCAGGGGATGATCGAAGATCAACCTTGCCTACGTTCAAAGCTCAAAGATGACGTAGTTCGACAAGACAACTCTATTTGTTGACTTTTTCGATCAACTTTTTGACCTATTTTTGGATTTTGATATGTTTTGAATGTTTTTGGAATTTTTTTATTTTATGACTATTTTTTTTATATTTTTCTGTTTTAGGGAAGATTTCAAGAATATACACAAATATGATCTGATGAGAATGTGCCCCCAGCATAAAGCAATAAACTACTTTGATAAAGGTAGGAAAAACTAACCTTGAGATTGGGCTGACTAGTACTAAGAGGGATCATGATGCAAATATAAGACCAAGCTATGATGCAAATGCAGATGGGTGATGGATAGAGATATGGAATGTGATGAATGATGGAAGCATGATGGATGGATGAGTGATGCAGAATGAGCCATAAAGATCTTGGTGGATGGAAAGTTCTTATTTACACAAGGTGCCTATTTTCCAGGTTTTCACCAAGGTACTTTCCCAAAGCACCATCGAAGTGGTTTTCATTAGAGGACGATTTTTTTCTTTACTATTTTTAATCCTTTTTCTAATTTTTTCAATTTTTGTATTATTTGACTTTTCTGTTGTCACCAAGACAATTTTTTTCCAGGTTTTCATCAAGGCGACCATTTTTTTCATAAATTTTCTCATTTTTTTGTATTTTTTGGTTTTATACCCCGAAGGATTAGGCATAAATTTTTTTGAGATAGGAGTTGTTCATGGGCTCCTATAGAGGTTTTCCTTCTAGTGTTGACAACTGATATGTCCTTGAATTGTAGCTCACTATGATGACAAAGGGCCCCAACCAATTGGGTTCAAATTTTCCCTTGCGGTCTAGATTTGGAACATTCTTCTGATTCTCCTTCAACACTAGTTCTCTGACTTGGAATGTTTGACTCCTGATCTTCCTATTGTAACTCCACTTGAGTTAGTTCTAGTATACTTATAAATGGTTTAAGGCATTCATACACTGCTCATCTAGTAATTCCATCTTGTTTAATCCTAACACCTAATATTCCTCATCTGTGATGAGATTCTACAGTGATATTCTCAGTGATGGGAGCTTGATCTTGATGGGTAATATGGCTTCTGATCCGTAGACCAGGGAGAAGGGGGTTGGCACCTGTTAGTGTGTGGATACCTATTTGATAGGCCCATAGGGAACTATTTACTTGGAGATACCAATCATGATCAGCTTCATTGACTGTTGTCTTGAGGATTTTTAGGATAGTCTTATTTGTAGCCTCAGCTTGGTCGTTTCCTTAGGGGTAGTATGGGGTGGAAAATTAATGTTGTATTTTGAACTTGTGGCATAGGTCATGAACATCCTACCTACTTCGTGAAGTACTCAGTGGCAGTGATGATGAATTTATGTCCATTGGATGAGGTGGGGGTGATTTTTCCAACAATATCGAGCCTCCATTGCAAAAAGGGTGAAGGTGTGAAAATTGGGAGGAGCCCTTGAGCTGGTGCATGGATGAGGTCCCCATGCTTCTAACACCATAAAAAGCTTCTGACATAGTCATGTGATTCTCTTTCTGTGGTAGGCCAATAGTACCCTATCCTCAGCAATTTCTTGGCCAAGGACATAACACTTGAGTGTGAACCACATATGCCATTATGTACCTCGGTTAAGGTGGTAAATGTCTCCTCAACATTTAAGAAACGTAATAGGGTTCCTTCAATTATTCTACAGTAAAGGGTATCTCCTACAATGACAAAATGGGTTGAATTTTTGACAAAGTATTTCTTGAGGTTTGAGGCTATGTCAGCTGGGAGGACTCCTATGCTTAGATGAGTGTATATATCATGGTACCAGGGATCACTGGGACCAATGATGTCACATACAAATTCAGACTTTGGTACCTTGAATTCTGGTAAGAGAAGTTTCCCTACAAGGAACTCTTGCTTTGAGATATTGCATGGGATCTCTAATAGTGATCCAATTGTAGCCATTGAATCTGTCACTCTATTGTTTGCTCTTGGTAGCTACTCAAATGTGATATCAATGAAGGACTCCTTGAGACTTTCCACCAGTTTCTTGTATGGAGTTAACTTGTCGTCCTTTGTTTGATATTCATTGTTGACTTGATTGATTATCAGCTATGAATCCTCGTAGGCTTTAAGTGCCATTATTTGCCATTGTACTACTATTCTTAGCCCTCTGACAAGAGCTTCATACTCTGCTATGTTATTTGTGCAAGGGAATGTACAATTTTATGATTTTGGAATGCAATCCCCTTGTGGGGTAATGAATAAGATCCTTTCTCTGGATCCATGTTGCATGTAGGATCCATCAAAGTACATTTTCTATTGATTCGCTACAATTAGGTTGAAGATTGATTCGTTAGGGAATTTTGAGACAAGGGGATTTTCTACAAATATTGGTGCCTCTGCTAGTTGGCCTACAATTGCTTGTCCTTTGATGGCCTTACATTCCTCATACTCAATGTCATGCTCTGTGAGGATCATAACCCATTTTGTTGTTTTCCCTGTAAGAGTTGCTTTAGAAAGTAGGTATTTGAGTGGGTCTATCTTTGCAATGAGCTTTATTTAATGGGCTAGCATGTAATGTCTGAAATTTTGTGTTGCAAATACAACTGATAGACAATATTTCTCAATAGATGTATAGTTCATTTCATGTCCCACCATAGTTCTACTAATATAATAGATAGCTCTCTCTTTTCCATTTTCATCATGCTATGCTAAGAGAGTGTTGAAGACTGCTATTGTTGCTGATATGTATAAGATCAAAGGTTTTCCTGGAATTGGCGGCATGCAAATTGGTGGCATGAGTAAGTATTCCTTGATCTTGTTGAAGGCCTAATCAAACTTCTCATCCCACTTGTACGCTAGCCCCTTGTGGAGTAGATGAGAGTAGGGGACAACCTTGTTTGCTAGTTGTGCTATGAATCAATGGATGGATTGGAGTCTTCCTTATAAACCCCTTAGATATTTCAATGTCTTGGGTGCCTCCATTTCAAGAATTTTCTTGACCTTAGTAGGATCTATTTAAATTTCTCTCATAGACACGATAAACCCGAGGAGCTTTTTTGACTGGTCCCCGAAGACACACTTCTTTAGATTGAGTCTAGATTAATATTCCTCTAACCTATCAAAGATGGAGCCCAATGCATCTATGTGATCACGTTTTTTCTTGGACTTGGCCAATATATCATCCACGTAATCTTCCACAATTTTTTGGATTATGTCATGAAAGATTAGTGTCATGGCCCTCTGATAGTTGCTCCTGCGTTCTTCAACCCAAATGATATCATATTCTACCAATATCTCCCCCATAGGCATGTGAATATTGTTTTATGTGTGTCATATTTTTCTATCATGATTTAGTTTATTTTGAGAATCTATTCATAAACAATAGCATCTCATGTCTTGCTGTCATACCCACAATCATATCATTGTTTGGTAGTAGAAAGTCATCTTTGGGACATGCTTTGTTTAGATCTTTGAAGTCCATGCTGATGTAGATGCCCCTAGTGGGATTTGATACAAGTAAAATTTTAGAGACCCACTCTAGATAATCAATCAGTCGAATGAGCCCTGTATCTAGGAGCTTCTACAATTCCATTTTGACCAATAATGCTATCTGGGGATGGATTTTTTTGAGCTTTTGTCTGACAGTCTTTTCTTTAGGATATATCGCTAGGTGATGAAACACAACCTCTAGATCAAGCCCAGGCATGTTGACATAGGTCCATGCAAAGTTTACTTTCCTTTCTCTAAGGAACACAACTAGGAGTTCCTGTTCTTCTATTAAGAGAGACTCTGCATTGAAGGTTATGGGTGGTAGTTCATCTGTTCCTAAGTTGAATGGATTGCACTTCTTGGCTAAGACCGCTGACTTCTATTGATGAATTACAATGAGAGGAATATTGAATGCTTCATCCTATGGCACCTTAGAGAGGTTTTCACCATTGGATACATCCTTTATTTTTACTGTTTTTGGGTCAGAGAGTGCCATAGTGTGGTTTTCACTCAAAGACTTAGAGATTATTATTAGATTTTCACTTTTGCGACTAAAGGATTCAATCATTTCCCCATAATAGGAATGTGTGTCCAGTATGATGTCAAACCTAACCTTGTGATCTCCATATAGCATCATATCCTATAGTCCCATGAATTTTGAGAGTGCCTCATCCTTATCGAATGTGTCTAGAGTTGGCGGTCCTTGTTGGTTGTAATTGATGAGTTGAGGATAGACTAGGTTTATTTCATGGGTTTGATGGTCTGACTCAAAGGACAAGGAACTGATCATGAGTAGGGAGAAATCCTTGAAAAGAATATGAAAGTATGTTATGGGATCCTCATCACTACTACACACATCAGTTATGTCAAAGGTAAAGTTGTTTATGACTCAATCTATGGATACTGGTAATTGAAGGGTGCATGATGATTGCTGAGGTGGAGTTTTGACATTCTTAACTGAAGCACCTTTTCCAAGTATGGTCACCTTCAGAGGGCTACATCCGAGGCCAAGAATTTTTATTTGCTTCTCTGTGACAAGGGGTTCAAACAAGCCATTGTCATTCTACCTAAGTTTCTTGTTTCTTTCATATCCCATATTGAGCATCATTTGTAGACCTTTGTTGCTTTTATCCATTAGAAGATTAGGCACATGCCTTTCATCTTGATATGGGAGACTAGATATGTCTCTTTCATCTACTATCTCCTGACTAGATATGTTTCAGTTGGTTAGGGTTGCCCATGAGTCCTAGGAGATTGAGGTCTCTCCTATCATGAAGGAATTTTTCTTCATTCTATAATCCCCACACTCATTTTCTTCGATGATGACCTTGATTTTAGATATATTAGAGATGGCGGATATGTTTGTCTTAGAAGTGGAGGATAATGTAGCTGAGTGTACATACAAAGTGGTGGGGCCTTCATGTTTCTCCAGGACTTGAGGGGTTTTATAGTATTTTACTTCCAGGCTCTTGGAATATGCAAATGGTTTGGGATCACCATGAATAGTGACCTCTTGATTTTGATATAGGAATTTGACACATTAATGGAAGGTTGATGTGACTGCTTGCATCCCATGGATCCATGGATGCCCCAAAAGAATGTTATAAGGAAAATCAAGGTCAAGGACCTAGCATATGGTTTCCATAATGACTGGCCTTACTTGAATAGGGAGCTAGATAGTGCCTTGAGACAATCTTTCCTGATCATCATAAGCTTTGATAGTGATTCTCTTATATTTTTCAATGGAATCCTTTGAGAATTCCAGATTTTTAATTAGTTTGAGGGAACAAATGTTTAGACCTGCACCCCCATCCACCAAGATCCTTTTGAATTTGTTTTTATGAATGAGGACTTCATGGTGGAGTGCATGATTGTGAGATGGTTGGGAGGGGAAGTCCTAATTGGAGAACATTAAGAGGCTTGAGGTGGTGATATTTCCAACCATAGCTTGAAACTGGTCAGCATCAAGATCCACAGAGATGATAGATGAAACCAATGCTTCCTCTAGGATATTTTCCTATGTGCTGGCGATATCTTCAACAACTCCATGATGGAGATTTGAGTTTGGGTTCTTTTCAGTTGGTGTAGGAAATTGTAGCCATTGGCGACATATTTTGGATTGGATGTGGATGCCCTAGGTGGCTATGATGGTCTAGCAATGGTGACTTCACTGTTGCGTGTGGTGACTCCACAATCAGCTTTGGCTCCTTTGATGCTAACAATAGTGACCATTTCAACAATGGATGCGATAACATGATCATACACATTGTTCACACTGGAATACTTGGTATTTCCATGGTTGTTCCCTTGGTTATTATCCAACATTGGATTCGTGTATGTTTTTAAGTCTTGATTTCTAGCTGGTTGTTCAACATTTATGACCTTATCATCAATGAGGTCTTGGATTAGATTTTTCAACCTCATGCAACTGGCTATTGTGTGCCCCTTGATTTTATGAAAATCATGAAGGTGATTCTCATTGTACCATGGTGGTTTCACTTGGGGTTCCTGATAGTTCTCATAAGTGGGAATTTTGATGAGATTTTTGTTTATCAGTTTAGTCATGAATGGTTCAATTGGTTCCCCAAGGGTAGTGTACTTTCGTTTGGGGGGATATTTGTTTCACGGGTCTAGTCCCCCTTGATTATTTAAATTATTGATTTGATTATTGGGTGGTTATTGTGATACCACATTAGCTTGCGTGTTATTTTGATTGATTTTTTTTAGTTGTTGGTAGGTTTGGGTGTTTTGTTTCAGAGCACTGATTACAACCTTAGCATCCACCACACCGTCATATGTGATGTTTTTTTTTCATCACCCATGTGCGAGGTTTCTCATTATAGATAGTGGATGGGCGATTGTCTTGATGTTCTAGATATGTGGGTGTTCCCCCTTGTGCCATAAGGGCTCGTTCGATGCTGAGTTCCTTGGGGATTAGTTGGTCATAAGTGGTGATGCATTGCACCTTGAGATGGAATGATTCCCCCTTACCCTATTTAAGAGCTGATAGTTTCTCTAGACTAACATCCACACCGATATTAAAGGCATTATTTTTTATGAATGCGTCTATGATTTCTTGGAACTTTTTGATGCCAGGAGGAAGGAAAGAGAACCATTCCATGGCGGGACTAGCAAACCTTTGAGGAAATAGCCCCATTAGAAATGTATCATCATATGCGACCTCCATGCAATATACTTGGAATTCATTGATGTGATCTTCAAGGTTTCCCATCCCATGGTATTTTTCAAATTTACGGATTTAAAACCCCTTTGGGAATGGTACCATTGCAAGACTACTGTCAAAAGGATAGGAACAAAAGTTGCTAGGTGTCTTTGTGGTTTTCCCCGATTGAAGATCTAGCACTTGCGGTGAGAGAAACTTGATTTGTGTCATCATATCATCTAGCAGATCGGGAGGTGAAGTGAATGTTTTTTGAAGTGGTCGAGTTGTTTGAGTGATGGGTGGAGTGTTGGGTATGTTGGTGGGAGTTTTTTGGAAGCTTTGCTGATACACCTACATTTGTTGTTGTACCAACAACGCTTGTTGTACCAACAACGCTTGTTGTACCAACAACGCTTGTTGTACCAACAACGCTTGTTGTACCAACAACGCTTGTTGTACCAACAACGCTTGTTGTACCAACAACGCTTGTTGTACCAACAACGCTTGTTGTTGTTCTTTTTGTGAAGTTGCGTAAACAACACTTGTTGTTGGGCTATTAATGCTACTTCTTGTTGTGCTTGATACTATTGTAGGGCTTGGTGATATGCTTGTTGTTGGGATGCTTGTAGTTGTGCCTGGTATTGAGCTTGTGTCTATGCTTGCTAAACTTGGAATGGGGCTTGTGCCTAAAATTGAGCTTGCGCTTGTTGGGAAACTTGTATATTTTGTGCAGCTTGAGTAGCTTGAGTTGCTTGCACAACTTGGGAAGCTTGGGTGCCATGTCATTGTTGTAATAAGGCTTGGGATTGAGAAACCTATTGTACTTGTTGTGCTTGTTGTGTGGCTTGAGTTACTTGCACTTGCTGAACAACTTGTATGTTTTGGGCTTGTTGCGCTTGAAATTGTTGATATGCCTTTTGGTAGGCCAATTGTGCTACTTGCAATGTGATGCTATATTGATTGGACACATTTCATCTGGGTGGTGGTGGTGGTGGTGGATTTAGAATGGTGTTCATTGTCATGATGAGGGGTATCATTGTATTGATGATGGAGATTTGTGTAGTGGATGGTGCAATTGATATGCTTGGTCCTTGGGATAACGTGGTTATGGATGATGTTGTGATTGCTTGTGTTTCCTGAGTGGTTTCCATCTGTTGTTGCGATAATGATGGAAAGTTTGGAGGATTTGGTATGATGTTTTCATTGATGATCGGAGGGTTGTTCTAACTTTGATTGATTGGTGGTAAAGGAGTGAGCCCTAAACCAAGAGGTGATGCAGATGGAAAAGGTAGAAACAGTGGGAAAAGGATCCAAGGAAAATAATCCAAACTTCTTCATTAATATGAAAACCTTTATTTTAACAATTTAAAATCATAAATCTTCTTATAAGGAGAGTGATTTTTTTTGGCTATTTCAATACAATATCTAAGGATAATCATAAGTAATTCTTCTAGTAAGATAAAAATGAGATCATATGGGGATTAATTTTCTCTCAACCCCAACCTAGTAATATTATCCACCAACTATTTACTTGTGAAGTGTTTGACTTAGGCATAATAATTTAGGACTCAAAATTGTTCATCAACTCTACAACTATCTATTACCACTTGACGAATATCATCTACTATTTTATGTTGTGGATGCTCTATTGAATTGTCTATTTCAAAATTATTTGATCTTATTTCCATTAAACACACTTTCTTCACTGAATTGTTACTATAATTCATACAAAAAATGAGGACATATAAAAAGTATTTTTTTTAGCACATCAATTATCTTTTGTGCACATAATTTTAAAAATTTCTTTGTGCCATCTATGTCTCTAATCTTTTGCTCCTTTACACTTTACTCTTTGCTCCTTCACTTTTTATTCATGATGTAGTTATATTTCATTCAACTTTGATAAACAAATAATTATATATTTCAATTAAATATTTTACTAAAAAAAATGCAAATATTCAACAACTATAGATTTATATTTAGTTATTTATTTAATCTAATTCATACACATTAAAGTTATAGTAATAAACAATTAATTTAAAACAAAATTTATTTAATTTGCACTTTTAACAAATAATTAATAAGAATAAAAGTTGCCATCTTCACTTTTATTAGAAAAAAGAATAGATAGAATATAAATCATAAGTTTCTATATAAAAAATAAAATTATAAATTTAACTTTATGTCTTATTTAAATTATAATAATTAATAACATAAAAATTCAATATTTACCATGCAAAAATTTATATCAAAGAATGCTCTTTAAATAGATGTAAAAAAAATATTTTTATATAAAATTTAATATGTTTTTATTATATTAAAACTGAAGGGCCAGTACCCATTACATAGCATCCATTAAGGCAGAAGAGAGGAGGTTCCCAAAAAAAGATCTATAAAAGCAAGACTCACGAGACAAGAAAAGACCAAAAACAATAAAAACTTTTGACTAAAGCTAAAAATCAATACAAAATAAAATTTAATATGTTAATTCTACACAAACTTCATTATTAAAATAAATCAGAAGCAACTTGAGTTTCAATATACATCTTCAAAAGAGTAGTAATAAAATATTGGATTGCCTTGTTTGCTCCACTTCTTATACTAGAAAAAAATGGTCATATCCATTAATTTTTAGGGATTATAAGCTTTCCTAAACAAATTCTTGTATCCATACATACCATATGGCAGCCTGAATCAGTTGGAATTACTTGGAAGTTGGTTGGCTGGGCCATAAAAAATGAGTAAGATAAATGATGATATGCATAAAAAGTTAAAAAGTATATTATAAAATTATTAGAATACAAAATCTCACTTGCAAATTGATATAAATAAAAGGTTTCCTTTTCAAGTAACTACAAAATTTAATATAAATAGGGAGTCTCAAAGTTCAAATCACAAAGTTGAGGTAAAATGGAAAAGTTAACAATAGCAACAATGGTGACGAAAGTTATCATGCTTGGCTTGTTTTCTACTGTGTATTGTTGTCCTGTTGCTTATTATAGCACTGAAACATATCATGTTGGGCCATTGACTACATTAGATGCCAAATTATTTAATTTTGCTTTGAATATTGAGTATCTAGAATGTAATTTTTTCTTGGGGTTGTATTTGGAGTGGGTCTAGATAAATTTGCACCAAATCTTACAAGAGGTGGTCCTCCCCCACTAGGCACCCAGATGGCCAATTTGGACCCTCCAAAAAGAGATATTGTGGAGAAATTTTCTTTCCAAGAAATTGATCATATTAGGTTCTAATAATTTTTGTTGTTAAACTATTTGATCATTATACTAGATATAGTATTATTTTTAAGTTCTTAGAATTTATATTTCTTTTGATTAAATTGACCATTGTTTGGTGTACTGAGTTTTGTAGAATAATCAGAGAGAATACAGTGGAAGCCACTCCGTGGCCTTTACAAAATTTGGGAGTGGAAACATGGACGAGTTTCTTCAATGAGGCTTTGGGATTCACACTCAATCCTCCCTTTGATCCCTATGCTAATTCTCTTAATTATCTACTTGCTATGTATGTTCTTCCATACATGGGCCTTATAGGTTATGCTGGTGCCAATCTTAACATAACTTCAGTGGCTAGAAAACAAGTAAAGTTTTTAAACTTTCTCTACTCATCTTAGGAGCCTAATTTATGCATAAATATTTTAGTAGTGAAACCAATAAGTTTCCTTTACATTTAGTGATCTATCATTTCAGAGAAAACAAATGAAAAATGCATCTTTAGTTTCATTTCTTATGAATAAGACAATGCCAAATATTTTAGGTCATCTCTATAGACAATAAATAAGATTGGTAAAATGATTAATGTCTTGTTGAAGAGCAACATAATCCTATTTCTAATAATTATTTAATATTTTTTAGAAATTTTCCCTACAAAAGTCACTTATAAATAAATATGAGTTAGATGATCAATGTGAAAACTAATAAGTTGTACGATCCAACCTGTTGACATAACCAACCCACCAACATGTTAAGATAAATTTTAAGTTGTCATTTATAAATAAATGTGAGTTAGATGATCATTGTGAAAATTAAGTTGTACGATTCAACCTCTTGACATGACCAACCCACTAACATGTTAAGATAAATTTTAAGTTGTCATTTATAAATAAATGAGAATTAGATGATCGATATGAAATTAACAAGTTGTACAATCCAACCTCTTGACATAACCAACCCACCACGTCCCACCAAATTGTACACTATTTACATCACTACCATTAATTATTTAACCATTAAACTATTTTATATTTAAAATCTCCAAAAATGTTGATAGAATAGTAAACCTCTTGCTAAAAACTGTTTAGCTAAAACTAGGCAACTCATTTAGACGGAGTAGTATTAAATGAGTGTTTTGGTTTGAGTGTAGCTGGTAGCAGGTCTTTTGGAATTGGAGTTTCAGGTTAATACGTACAACTTGGCATTGATGAAAGAGTGAGTGGTAACATTCTGTTTGCAGATGTGGATTCTCTGTTGTACATCAAAACTCCTACGCAAACATTGAGGATTTTGTATGGCACAGGAAATGAGTCCATACCAGGTGGGTTTTATCCAGAGGGAGGTAGTGGGGTTATTGCATGGAGCTATCTCTAGTTTCTCACCTTACTTCACTATCAAATACATCCATCTACTAAGGAAATAAAGTCAACAAAGAAACAACAGAAATGAAAACAACAAAGAAAAAGTTATTTTATTGTTTTATTACTTGTCGTTCATGATTAAATACATGCTTTCTATTGAAAATCTCTTTGTTTGAGATTTTGCAAGGACTCAGAACAATTACAAATAATAATAAAGAATCTAATTAGTGTGATCATTCTGTTTTAAATATATTTTTATTTATGATATATGTCAATATATTGTCTTTTTTTTTATCAACTCGTCATTATAACCTCTGTTCTATGAGTTGTTTCCCATGAACTACCCTTCACCCATATTGTCAGTCTCAATATACAAATAATAAAAAATGTAAAAAACCCATCAAATATATTTTATTTATTCTATTACTTGTAGTTAGACTAAACAACAATTATTTTATTTTTTATTTTTCTAAAATTCTCTTGGTTTTTATATATATATATATACATATATATGAGATTTGCTTTTGACAATCTTGACCACCCTATTTTTTATATGTTTTAATTCTTGATCTATGTCAACACAATGTGACTTATTGTGAATCTCAACATAAATACAATTTCCTCACAACTAAAGCAATTTCATAATTTGAACAAAGCTCTTGAAGTAGTCCTTGGCTAACCTTCCTCGCACCATGCCTCTATTCTTTTTGGATAGAGGTGTGGTGAGAGGAAGGTTAGGTCAGGACTACTTCTTAAGGTAGCTGAGGCTGCCAATACAAATTATTAGATGCACAGGGAAATGGATAAGTTTATGGTATTTTTTCCTCTTAGGATTTAATAACTATGTCAGATTGAGTTTGTGTGAATTATTATGAGTTAATACATTTCACTCAAAAATTATGTAATTGAATTTTGGTCAAATAATATAATTAATTGTCTTTTAATTTATATTTTAAAATTATAGATTGTTAGTATGAACAATAAAAGTCTTCATGACATTATTAATTAATAGTGAAATATGATAAAAATATTATTTGAACAAAAATAAATATAATGTGAGAGATAATTAAAAATCACGAGAAGGTGTTGTAATGAAGTGACTATATAACAAAATCCTATAACATAAAGATATATAATGTTGGAAGATCTATATCTATTGGTTTTGCAAGTTTTGGAGTTGTGGGATATTGGATCTAATCCATTTGGTAATAGTTAGGGTTGTTGTCTTGGATTAAAATATGAAGGTTGCTAGACCAAATGTCTTAACAATTTTTATTTTCTCTTAATTTTATTCTTATATATTTTAGCTCTACATGCCATTGAGATCTATGTTTCTTAAATGTAAAATAATTTAATGTATCTAAATTAATCAATAATTTTGTTGTTTATTGTTGATTACAGATAAGTTGACATCATTTGGGTGTTTTATTTGAGTTGGTGCATTGAGTTGTGTGAAGTTTTATGCTTTGTAAATCTTTCATTAATTGCGCACATGTGGAGAGATGGCATTTCTTTGAAATCTCTCAAGCAATACCATGGATCTAGATAAATAGGTTGTGGAAGACGTACCTATGGATGTTTGGGGAAGAGTTGCAAATAAAAAAATTAGAATGAAGGAGATAAGTAGTATGAATCTAGTGTAGTAGCTTGAGATTATGCAAATGACACAAAGACAGGTCTCAACTACCAAGCGATGTTAGGTACCCATGTGAAAATGAAATGCAATCTCTCACAAATGGAGAAAAGGAGAAACCCAGTGGGATAAAACTCCTCCGCAAAAGAGAGATAAAATACAAATGCTCTCAATGGTGCATGAGAATGATAAAACCCAATTTGAGGAAAAATACCCCCTCATAAGATAGAATAAGAGAGACAATGAAACCCCCCCTTAATGTCTAACATCCTAAAAAAATGGTAAATGTTTGAAGACTTGAAACATGATCTAAGCGTACAAACAATGTTTCTCCCCTTGGGAAGAAGATATACCAAGTACAAATGCTGGAATGCTTCCCATTTCAAATAGGAAGATGCACAAAGAAGGATGATATTTGATGTCTCTAAAGAATGCTCAAGTGTTTCCATGTCTCAAGTAGACAAATATTTCACAATCAAATCAGGTACATGCCCAATCAAAGAAGAAGGTGAAAAACTAGGACATCCTAGGAATGATTGTAGAACATAATCCAAAGACAAAGATAACTACTTTAAAGATAAAGAAGAATCTTCCAAATGTTGTCCAAAAGAATCCACACTCATGTCAAATTGTAAAGGATTATCATGTAGAGAATGAATAAGAGGGTTAGAGTGCTCCCTCGCAACAATTGAATAAGAATCATCTTTGTCAAAGAGAAGATGAATGTAATCAATGGTGTTTCCAAAATCTGAAATGTGGGACTCACAAGACAAACCAACAATGTATGTCATATACTCATCCCAAGTAGTCATCTCTAGATGACGATGCATGCCTAGTTTTACTAAATCACAGGGAGCCAAAACTATGGAATCAAAAGCATCCTCAAGTACAATAGTAGATGAAGGAGATGAGATGTTAGTGTGTTCCATTAAACTACACTTATCATCCCCCATTGTGTCAAGATATCATGAATTAAGAACACTAGATGATTCGATTGATTCCAGTTAAGGGAAATTAGGAAAACTGATGTCATTAGCAATACAAAGTTGTTGCAATTGATAAATTTCATAAATAAGTTTCAAATCATCAAATTATTTTGCAAATATTTATTTATTGTATACTTTTTCTTCCAACGATAATCACATTTTACTTTCCATGCATTAGAAGACATGATTAAAACTAACAACACAATATTACCTCACCAAATTACTCAACTAAGAAACCCTTCAAGAAATATATGAGGTTGGAATTTTTATTCTTAGTGTGATTATAGGTGCCACTTACCAACAACAACAAAGTGGACTTGATCTTAGTGCATACAGATTTCAAGTTTGGAAAAATGAGAATGAATTAGCAATACCTATGAGAATCTATAATTTATGGATTCAGTAGGCATGAAGATCAAAAAAAAATTACACCACTATGAAGAGTGTGAAATCCTACCCCAAATAAAAAAATATTGAATCAAAGGAGTCTATATGAAAAATTTATGAGCCTCCAAAGTTTGATTGCAAAATCAAAACCTACAGTGGAGAGGGGGGAAACTTTGATGGACACTAGCATCATTATTGATGGACCTTATCATCAATGAGGTCTTGGATTATATTTTTCAACCTAATGCAATTGGTTGTTGTGTGCCGCTTGATTTTGTGAAAATCACAAAGACGATTCTCATTCTACCACGGTGGTTTCTCTTGAGGTTCCTGATAGTTCTCATAAGTGGGAATTTTGATGAGATTTTCGTTTATCAGTTTCTCCACGACCGATTCAATTGGTTCCCCTAGGGTAGTGTGCTTTCACTTGGGGGAATGTTTGTTTTGCGGGCTGGTCCCCCTTGATTATTGAGATTATTGATTTGATTTTTGGGTGGTTGTTGTGATACCGTGTTAGCTTTTGTGTTGTTTCAATTGATGTTTTGTAGTTGTTGGTAGGTTTGGGTGTTTTGTTCTGGAGCACTGATTAGAACCTTAGCATCCACCACACTATCATTTGTGGCATTTTTTTTCCTCACCCATGTGCGAGGTTTCTCACTATATATGGTGTATAGGTGATTGTCTTGATGTTTAGGATATATGTAGGTGTTCCCCCTTGTGCCATAAGGGATCGTTCGATGCTAAGTGCCTTGGGGATCAGTTGGTCATAAGTGGTGATGCATTGCACCTTGAGATGGAATGCCAAGGTTTTGTCAAGGTTAGCAATGATGGTGCAAACTTTTTATTCCTCTAGCATGGCCCATTTGCTTCTATTGGCCTTGGATCACCATCATTGTAAAAAGGAAGCAAATGATTCCCCCTTAGCCTGTTTAAGAGTCGATAATTCCTCTAGATTGACATCCATACTGATATTAAAGGCATAAATTTTTATGAATGCGTCTATGATTTCTTGGAACTTTTTGATGCCATGAGGAAGGTAAGAGAACCATTCCATGGTGGTACCAACCAAACTTCGAGGAAATAGCCGCATCAGAAATGCATCATCATATGCGGCCTCCATGTAATGTACTTGGAATTCCCTGATGTGATCTTCAGGGTTTCCCATCCCATGGTATTAATCAAATTTAGGGATTTCAAACCCCTTTGGGAATGGTACCATTGCAAGGCTGCTATCAAAAGGATAGGAACACAAGTTGTTGGGTGTCTTTTTGGTTTTCCTCGATTGAAGATCTAGCACTTGCGACAAGAGTAACTTGATTTGTGTTGTCACATTGTCTTGTGGATCGAGGGGAAAAATGAATGTGTTTTGAAGTGGTCGAGGTGTTTGAGTGATGGGAAGAGTGTTGGGTGTGTTGGTGGGAGTTTGTTGGAAGCTTTGTTGATACACCTGCATTTGGTGTTGTACCAACAATGCTTGTTATTGTTCTTGATGTTGTGGGTATGTGCAAGATCATCATGGAAAAAAATAGGCCCTTAAGTGGTGAAAAATTCAAAAAAATCAGAGTTAGGCAACTTGACATAAAAATTTGAATAAGTTATCTATATTATTTCAAAAATATGTAAGAATAGAATTTGTATTGAATTGAATGTAGTTTCTAAACTACTAGGTTTATTTAAAAAAAATAAAAATCTATTTGATGAAAATTTGAAATTTCAATGCAGTAGCAAGGAAAAAATATGTAGGTGTCTATCTGACCACCAAGTAACCACAATAATATTATAATATTTTTTTATAAGATTTTAGATATAAGTAGAGGAATCATGTCTCGATGTGATGCATATTTTTTTGTATTTTTTTTTCAAGTAAATAATTAATTATGAATGTTTTATTACAAATTTAAAAAAATATAAAAACTCATGTCTTACCACCTTGGTCAAAGCTTCATGAAATTCATTTTTTTTTAATCCTATAGTATGAAAAGCATAGAATGTGACACATGTTTCAGATTCAAAAAATTTGATACTGTTTTAAAGCTATAGATGTTTTTCAATCATATTATCAATCAAGATTTTAGTCGTAATTCAAACAGAAAATGAACAATAATTATTTATTAAATTGAAAGTAAAGCATAATTTATATTGGTGGAAAGTTGAGAATCTCCTTTAAAAACCCTTTTCGTTTCATCAATTTTGGGTAACAAAAATGTCGTCAGCCACATGGGCCATCATATCACTTACATATCACCACTTTTTGGCCCTTCATGATCCTGCACATACCCTTGTTGCACCAACTGAGCTTGTTGTTGGTGTTGGTGTTGTTGTGCTAACAATGCTTGTTATTGGGCTAGTAATGTTACTTCTTGATGTGCTTGATATTGTTGCAGGGCTTGGTGATATGCTTGTAGTTGTGCCTAGTGTTGAGCTTGTGCCTGCACTTTCTGAGCTTGGAATTGGGCTTGCGCCTGAGCTTGAGCCTGCACTTGTTGGGAAGCTTGTGTAGTTTGTGTGGCTTGTGCGGCTTGATCAGCTTGAGCTACTCTCATAGCTTGGGCAGCTTGGGTGATGTGTTGTTGTTGTAATAAGGCTTGGGCTTGAGCAACTTGTTGTGCTTGTTGTGCAGCTTGAGCTACTTGTGTATACTAAGCAACTTGTTGTGCAACTTGCGTGTTTTGGGCTTGTTGCGCTTGAAATTGTTGATATGCCTTTTGGTAGGCCTGTTGTACTACTTGCAATGTGATGCTATATTGATTTTCCACATTTGATCTAGGTGGTGGTGGTGGTGGTGGATTCATAATGGTGTTCATTGTCATGATGAGGGGTATCATTGTATTGATGATGGGGATTTGTGTAGTGGATGGTGCAATTGATATGCTTGGTACTTGGGATACCACATTTATGGATGATGTTGTGATTTCTTATGTTTCCTGAGTGGTTTCCTGAGTGGTTTCCTGAGTGGTTTCCATCTATTGTTGTGATATCGATGGAAAGTTTGGAGGATTTGGTATGATGTTTTGATTGATGATCAGGGGGTTGTTCTAACTTTGATTGAGTGGTGGTAAAGGAGTGAGCCCTAAACCAAGAGGTGATGTAGATGGAAAAGGCATAAATGGTGGGAAAAGGGGTGGTGTGTTCCCTTGATCAAGTGATGATGATGAAGAGGGATCACAGATGCCCCCTGGTCCAAATAACCCACCTTCTCCTTGCGAGGTTATAGGGAGGGGGGTTTGTGTGTTGACAAGATATGTCGATGTTGCATGAAAAGATGATGATGGGTCATTGAGGTCCTAAAAGGTGAGTCAAACATATGGGTGTAATGGATTTTGGGGGAAATATTGGCCCAAGATGGTGTTTGCATCCAAATCTTGGCTATTCACAAGGGTGTGTGTTTGTAGTGCATTAAGAAATGCACTCCCCTTGTTAACAATAGGTTGATTTGGAGAAATGGATGATGTGATTTTTAGAATGCTTTGAGTGATGTTTTGGAATGGAGGTGTGGATGAGATTGGGAGTGTGGATGATATTGGGGGCATGATCCCAAGGGGTTGTTCCACACTATTGCTTACATCATAACGAAAGGGAGTTTAGCCCCTTGTTTTGCTAATTCAAGCATATATTGTGAGGGATTGAGTTTCATCATGACGTTGATGATTTTGTGTGTTTTGGGATTTTGAACCATTTCAATTATCTCATCTTGAGTCATCCCTAAAATGTTTTCAGTGACATCCTCCACTTGGACTCCTTCCTCTTGATGGTCTTGTGGAAGGGGAGGAAAATTGAGAGTGGGATTGCTAGTTCCAACAAGATTGATTTTGGTGGTGGTTTGACTCAAATCACTTGAAGTTGATGTTTCTTTGTTGGTTTCCATGCCCTTTTTGTGTTGAGATATAGTTTGAACCATTAAATAGGGATCAATTTTCAAGAATGTAAGAGATGAACCTTTAATTCTTTGGATTGATCTAATTTTTAGGTACAAAAAAAATTTCTAAAATATTGAGGATCAAAGGGATGATGATGGTGATAATGAAGGATGGAGGATCGGTGAATGATTGAACTCTTACGAAACCTTGAGGGGGACACTAAAATTTAGGACTTAGGACTTTGATTTTGATTTTTTGATTTTTTGATTTTTATTTTGAATTTGATTTGATTTGATTTTTATTTGGATTTGGTTTTGGATAATGAACTCATACACTCTAGGAGGTTGGATGTTGTCCTAAAGTGAACTTTTCCATAAGATGATAATCTAATTAAGTGTGCAAAGAAGGATTCATCTACACACACCTAGCCAAACATGATGATTTTGATTTGTTTTGATTGGGATTTTGATGTCGAAATTTCTTTTCATCCTACAAAGTCCATTATGTGGAAATCAAGAAACTTAAGGAAAAAATTTCGTATTGTTGACTTTAGTGAGAAAATTGAGATGTAAATCCAAATTCCTAGAAGCCTCTAAGGATAGAATCCCTAGGACAAGCAATAACACTTGGATTTTGTCAATGGTATTTGCTACCTAAAGGGTTTGAAATTTGATAATTCTTAATGTTTTTTTTCCAATGTTTTAAGCTCAAGCAAAGTGTTTTGATTAGAAGAACATGCAAAACCCTATGGATATTGGGACAATATTTATTGAATCCCCACTAGGATAAATCTAGCTATGCCTACTCTTCGTGGACTTAGCGGATGATTATATTCCTTACCACACTCGCTCCCCTCCATGACACACACTTCTTGGGTTATCCAAGCATCAGTACCCATGAAACTTCCATGGTATACTTCTCATCTGTAGTAAAAGTTGTAAAAATGTGGGGTGGCTTCACAATGACTATTCTTGCACTAAAAAATAGTTTAGGGATTTTGAGACAAAGGGTTCTAGTGTACACATTTTGTTGTGGGGGATCATCCATGTGACAAGAGATCATTACTGCCATTCTTTTCAGAACAATCCTTGTGATACTTGAACTTTCCTCAAGTACCCACACTTATATACCGGTTGGAAGTCGCTTGACTTTAGCATGTTCCCCATTGGGTCGTTCCCTTGGGTGATTACATTTTCCCACAAGGTAGGTCATCTAAAGATAAATAAAAGAAAGGAAGCACATCCATAGTTCAATTGATCTTTGTTGAGAAACAAAGAGAGAACACACATGATATACCTAACTCACACTCACAAGATTTGTTGAATTTTAAGAATCCCAAATTGAAGTGTGAAGGCAATCACTTATACAACTTAATATCGCAAAAATCCTTTTGATTCTCAAGATTTCCATGAGGCACGAGAGAAGCACATACATATTTTAGATGATATTACTTTGGATAAGAGATTACAAAACATAAATGCACATGTTCATTTTAACCCTTAAAAGAAAAAGTTGGATTCTTCTCAAAGCACCAAAAGGAAAAGCGAAAGTTGCTTGTTCAATTGTTAAACCTTAAACAAAATCTAGTAAGTTGCCTAAGGCCTAAGGTTATTTTTAATCCTTTTGTATTGTTCTTTTTAGAGCTCAAATGAAATTTTGTGAGTCCTAAAAGCATGAAAGATAAAAAATCCTTTAGAAGAGGGATTATAATTTCTCCATAAAGTGTTTAAAAACACTCGATACAATGAAATGATGATATGATGGAAGCCTTTGTCTTTGCTTCCTCCCTTCACCTTTGATCAAGCCCACCTACAAAAACTGGTTGAAACCAACTCCAAATGTGCAACCTGTAGATTCAATGTAGTTTGAAGAGATAAGTGATACTATATGGAATTGTTGGGACTGACAATGACGCTCTGCAAAAAAACCAGTGAGTGCAAGTGTGGCACTATTTTGGTAAGTGACGTAGTTTGGAGTTTAGCTGACCGGTCATATCGAAAATGAGTCAAGTGTCGTAGTTTAGAAATTCCAATTTCTGGGTAGGAATACCTCAGTGATGGAGTTTGGAGTTTGCAACCCTATTGTATGGAACCACTAGACTAGTAGCATTGATGTATGGTGCTGCTAGACTTATAGCAACATAGTTTCTTGTAGGCACACAAATGTCAAGAAAACAATGAATTTTTCTTGAAAAACATGTTAATATCTTCAAATTGGCCCTCCTAGAGCCAAAATGTGAACCTCGATCCTAGAACTACAAAGACACAACGAAAAAACACCAAATTAGTCCATTATGCAAGTTAGAAACAAGATTCCCCATGGAATTCATTTGGAATGCACAAAATAATCATTGGAAATGGAGAATATAAATGAAAAAAATCAAATCCTATCTAATGCAAGAAAAATATTAATCCCATGGGGGAATTGGTGCCATTTTGATGTGGAAAATGGCCCTTTCCCAATCCCTTGTAAGCTTTGTGATGAATCGATGTAGATTTGATGCTTCCTTGGAGAAATTCCTACACAACCTAGCTATGAAACTTGAAAATGGATGAATAGTGGATGGGAAAATTCAAAATCTAAAGATTATGACTTTGCATGAAGTTGTGGATCCAAAATCCAAATGAGAGCCTCTTATTTATAGATGAGTGACGGGGAATGAGGCAAAAGGGATGAATGTGGGATAAAACACCAACCAATGACCAAGTGCCACTTGTTAACTTGTGAGTGGACAAAGGTGGAGCACATTTTGGTCATTGTGCAATTAAATGCTATTAGGTGGTATTTCAAAATTGATGAAATGAAATGTTGGAGGGAGGAGAAAATGAAGTTAATGCCACTTGGCTCAAGGAAAAAGGACATGTAAAAGGGTTAAATGCCTTGTTGGATGTACAAACCCTTTTGGAGGGATTTTTCAAATTTGGAAAATATTCCAACATTGATGCCTTTTTGAAAGTAATTGAAGATTTAATAAATGATTTAAAATGATTTTCATGAGCAAGTTGCAAAAGCTAGAGGATTTAGGTGATTAAGATTAAGATTAATTTTAAAAGGATATTTAGTTGATTTGACCATTTTGACTTAGATTTTTAGATTTATTTAAGTCAAAATGAGGGGAATATGATCTAAGATTTAATTAAATAAGATTTTTGATTTATTTAATTAAAGAGGGATGATATTAGATTAAATCAAATAAAGATTAATTTATTTAATTTAATAGAATGAATTTAGAGATTTAATCAAATAAAATAAATTATTTAATTAAATAGAAACTATAGGATTAATTAAATAAAATTGATTTAATTAATTAACAAGAGCTGATGACTTAATTAGATAAAGTTGATTTATTTAATTAAGGGATGAAATGTGATGAATTTAATCAAATAAAGATTATTCAATTCAATGACTAGCAAAGGAGATGATTAAGGATGAAGTGGTGTTAGTAATCAGGATCAAGTGAAAACACAAAAAAAATGATGCAAGATGGCCCTCAATTGAGTGAAAATGGGTTCAGGGGTCTAAAACCCTAGTTGGACAACTAAATAGGCCTTGATGGGCCATTTCCAATTCATTTTCACACCTATCCTTTAGCAATTTGTATGATTTGAACTCTGTGAACTAATCAAGATGGAACAACGCGTGCTTCCCTGACACATTTCTGTGCATGTGCGAGTGTACTAGAGGCTTCTTGACATAGGACCAATAGTAAGTCATCTTGCCTTGACTTCATTTTTCATTTTTTGAGTGCATTTATTAGGGTCCAAGGGTCAACGAAGTCAAGCAGTGCCATTTAGCGCCACTGAAAAGCTTAAATCGATGCCATGTGGGCCTAAAATATGCCACTGATGAGAATTGTGCCGTGATGGTGAAATTTAGAAATTAGGGTTCAGGTCTCAAAGTGCACCACAGTTGCAAACAATGCCATGGCGATCTTGTTTGGACTATAGGTGTAGGGTTTAAATTAGGTTGCTTTCAAAATGCACCACAATGGTAGAGTTTGAATTTTTTGGCTTCCAATGACATAGTTTAGGAGTTACAAGCAATGATGCATATGGAAATAGCAAGGAATTTGTCATTTTGGTCGTGCAAAATTTAAACATGATCTCAAATTTTTACAAAACTTGATGCGGTGGCTTTCTTGATGCAAGAGGGCATGGGGCAACATAGATCGTCCATTTTGTGCAGATTGACTCAGGACCTCCCTTTTCATGAGTTGTTGTAGGAGCACTTAGGGGCAATTGATTATGGTACGTTGCATATGACCTAGTGATTACGATGCACTTGGGCATGATGACAACATTGGCAGAGTGATAGCACAATGAGACATCTTCATTCCACCTTCCCACAGGCAAGGCCATAGTGACCCTGGAGGACATGTGGCACATTTTGCGATTGCTTATCCATGGAGAGAGAGTTATCTATGATGTGGATGCCGGTAGGGATGCTTGCTATGATATCATGGGTTTAGATGAGATCATCTTTTCAGAGGAAAAAATCGAGCTTGAGTAGTACAGAGGTAAGGTATAGTCCTTCAAATTGATAGTGGCCACCATTATTTTAGGACTCATGGTACCAAATCGGCGAGGCCAATATTTCAACCTGGGATGGTGTCTTGCTTAGGAGAAAATTCTTTGATAGAGGGAGTGCCTTGCCTAGGGGCCAATGATGCTGGCTTCGCTTTACCACGATCTTCACAAGTTGGCCTATTGTGATGGCCATGCCATCAGATCAGGGGTCACACTACTGTATATTTGGGTGTGGGAGCACACTGTAGTGCTCTATCCATGAGTTTTACCTATCGATATGGAGACGGATGACCCAACCATCTAGAGATATAGGGTGCACTGACCAATACACACATTGGAGTAGCAGGTATTCGAAACTGGAGGCGGGTCATCAAAGAGATGACTGTTTTCACATGGAGGCCCTATCTTGGGATGTTGGTGTGGTACGATGATGTACAACAATTATTCTTTTCTAGGTAGGACCATTTGATGCAGGGTCGAGAGCATACTATGATAGAGTGGTATCTTCTAGACCACATGGCCAGATAGTTTGGGGATGCTCAGGTTCATCTCAATGACCAATACATGTCCATCTTCGTATGTACTATGAGGGAGACCACCTAGGGCCGCACGATTCTAGCCCAAGAGGCCATTGATTCTTTCCAATAGCTAATGACTAGGTCGTGGCCTTATGATCAAGGATCGGCGAACTTGGGGATGACATAGGCCTACAAAGATTTGTTTCATCCACTGGTGAGATTGATAGTACCCAGTTCCCTTTTTCCACCGAGGAGACCTAGAGGCCGAGCCATAGGGTAGGGGCAGGACCGAGGAGGCAGAGGAAGATGTGGTACACCTCTACAATAGCTTGAGTAGCAGCTTGAGCAAGATAGGGGCCAGAGGGATGCCCCTAGAGATGGACACCAAGATTAGCCCGGGGATGTCATTAGGACCACGATGGGCAGTAGACCCCTCCAAGAGACGGTCATTAGGACCAGCCACCAGTGCAGCCACCTTCATAGCCAAATCCAAAGGATGGGAATATTTTAAAATTGCAAGCAAAAGTTTCCACTTTGATGGCAAAGCGAGATCAGGCCTATGCAGAGTAGGACCAGGCCATCCAATAGAGATAGGCCATCGAGTTATCATTGGCACACGAGATTGGACATCATCAACAATTGGAGGCCACAAAGGGTAGGACCATTCTAGCTAGGTTGTATCATGAGGCAATACAAGAGGCATAGTATTATAGAGTGCATTACCATTAGTCAGTGCCATGAGTTGCCCATGTACCAGACTTCTCCCAACAGACAAGGCAGAGGCAGGATCAGCCCGAGAGACAACCAAAAAAGGGGACTAGCCAGCTGGACTAGCCTCACATTATGATCAGAGACAATATTCTTTTTGAGATCCACAGGCTCATTTTTTATAGTGTCATGGGTGATTGTATCATATTGATTGATATACACACTTGATCCCAATTTTTGTACCATGATAGCATATAATTATTTTGATGATATATGATATGAGGTGATTTGATCCGATATATGATGTATCCTTATTTTATTTATGCATGATGGATGGATGTATTTAATTTCCTATATGCGATGCTTCTATATGTGATGAAATGATTCCATATTATGTGATGTATGTATGCTTTTTATTCTATGTGATGCAATGCGATGTATGTTTCCATATGATGTTATGATCTGATACAATGTTTTATGGATGAATTTCCTTTTTTAGTATATTTTATTATGCACTTTTTGATGATGATTTATGGATGATGCCAATGTTATGATATGTGATTGCTTAGACTAACAAATCTATATTATGCACCTAATGATGATGATGGAATTTATGAGATGCAATGTCATATTCTCTTTCTTTTTCAATATGTTTCTTATGTATGATATGGTGATGTATTTATGTATGATGTTGCACATGATATGATGTGATGATGCACAATGGTGATGTCTATGTGATGATGCATTTAATGATGATGTAAATGGATGATATGTATGTGATGTTATGTGATCATGTAATGGATGTAGATGAATGCTATTATGATGCAATGCATACCTTGATGATGTATATAATATGAGTTTAATGATGCCTATGTGATGATGCATTTGATGATGATGTTTATGACATGATATGATGCACATGTGATGTTTATGTAATGGATGCAAATTATCTTATGATGTATATGTGATGATGCAATGGATGCTTTGATGATGTATATGCCTATGTGATGATTCTTTTATGCTTATGCAATGAATGCAAATGTATGATTCATGAGATACTTAGAATAACCAATCCATATTATGCAATGATAAAAAATAATGCATGTGAGATGATCAGTGTTTCCCATATGATATGATATGATATTGCATTATGTTGATGGATTGTGGATGCAAGATGGATGCAATGGCGATGATTTGTGATTAACTATCATGGTACCATGTTAGCACGAAAAGAAACTAGAAGAAAGAAGAGGATCCAACAAGCCGAGAGATGATGGCGATGAAGATGATGATTTACTTACTAGGGATTGGGACTTTAAAAGGGTTATTTACCTTATGCTTGATAATACACATAGGCATGATGCATCAAGGTATAAAGAATCAAGATGGCATTGTACCTAGTGTGATGGACTTTGACTCGATAATCAAATAGGAGTACTCTTGTTCACACCTGACACATGGAACCTTATTATAAATGTAGTTTAGATATTCCAAACATCTCAAACCAAAACATAGAAAGGAAAGCCTCCCTATGTGGTCAACAAGATACCTAAAACACCCTCCCTACACCCAAACAAAGCATGCATGACCAAGGTTATATTACAAGAACATCCAACAAGCACAACAGATAAAAAGATAATGATCATTGCCCCATTCCTTTCACTATAAATCCCTTCATTTTAGGACATCATCAAGAGGTCATTGAAATGAGCACAGAAAGGTAAGCCAAAAGATAAAGATAAAGTAAACAAACAAGCTAATGTTCTTCAATACTGCTAGCCAAGACTAAACTATAATGATGTATGATGTTGATGTCCATTGTAGGAAGGATCCATCCTAGGACATGATCTTATCAAATGATTGATTTTGGCTTGATTGGATGATAGGCTATTGATACCAAGAGTTGACCAACTCATTTACTTACTAACCTAGACATGAGACTTTGACGCTTGAGCTCTCACTTTGTGACCTGCTAGAATTGTTTTCAATTTTTTTTACCAAAGGTTGAGGATGGTGATGATTTATTATGAGTGGATGTTTATTTCAAGTGAGGACGAGATGGGGACAAATGAACTTTTTCAAATATTTGGATGTTTTTGGAGTTTTTTGAAATGTTTTGAGGCTGGTTTTTGGTATTTTCAAGATGTTTTACAAATGTTTTGGGGTTTTTGAGATTTTGACCAAGAGGCTAACCTAAAGACCTATCCTAGGGGCCTCGAGGGCTGATAAACCAAATTAGCCTTTCCTACGTTATACACCTAGAGACCACGTAGTTCGACTGACACAAAATAGATTATTGATGAGATATGAACAAAGGGATTACCAGTTTATTATGACAGACTCCTAAAGGACTGAACTAAGTGTCTCAAGGGATGATCAAAGAACAACCTTGCATATGTTCAAAGCTCAGAGATGACATAGTTCAATAAGACGACTCTTTTTTTGACTTTTTTGATTGACTTTTTGACCTATAATGGGCATGTGTGTCTAGTATGATGTCAAAATCGACATTGTGATCTCCATATGGTATTGTATCTCATAGTCCCATGAATTTCGAGAGTGCCTCATAGTTTTCAAACATGTCCAGAATTGGCAGTCCTTATTGGTTGTAATCGATGAGTTGAGGATAGACTAGGTTTATTTCATGGGATTGATGGTTTGACTCAAAGGAAAAGGTACTAATCAGGAGCAAGGAGGAAACTTCGAACAACATAGGCAAGTATGTTATGGGATCCTCATCACTACTACACACATCAGTTATGTCAAAGCTAAAGTTTTTTGTGACTCGACCTGTGGATATTGGTAATTGAAGGGAAGATGCTGATTGTTGAGGGGGAGTTTTGACCTTATTAATTGAAGCATCTTTTCCAAGTATGGTCACCTTCAGAGGGGTACATCTGAGGCCAAGACTTTTTATTCGCTTCTTCATGACAAGGGGTTCAAATAGGCCATTGTCATTCTTCCCAAGTTTCCTATTTCTCTCATAGCCCATACCGAGCATCATTTGTAGACCTTTGTTGCTTTCATCCATAAGAAGATCAAGCACGAGCCTTTCATCTTGATATAGGAGACTCGATATGTCTCTTTCATCTACTATCTCCTGACTTAGATCTCCCCATGACTTGAATCTAGAGGGGTCTGCATTGAAAAGTATGGGATGATGTTTCAGTTGGTTGGGGTTTCCCATGAGTTAGGTAGGAGATTGAGGTAACTCTCTTATCACGAAGGAATTTTTCTTCATTCTATAATCCCCACACCCATTATCTTGGATTATGACCTTGATTTCAAATATATCAGGGATGGCGGGTATGTTTGTCTTAGAAGTGGAGGCTAATGTAGCTGGGTCTACATATGGAGTGATGGGGCCTTCATCATTCTTAAGGACTTGAGGGATTTTATAGTATTTTTCTTCCAGGCTCTTGTAGTATGCAAATGGTTTGGGATCACCATGAATTGTGACCTCTTGATTTTCATATAGGAATTTGACACACTGATGGAAGGTTGATGCGACTGCTTGCATCCCATGGATCCATGGATGCCCCAGAAGAATGTTATAAGGAAAATCAAGGTCAAGGACCTAGCATGTGGTTTCCATAATGGTTGGCCCTACTTGATAGGGAGCTGGATAGTGCCCTAAGACAATCTTTCCTAATTATCTTAAGCTCTTATAGTGATTTTCTTACCTTTTTCAATGGCATACTATGAGAATCCCAAATTTTTTATTATTTTGAGGGATCAAATGTTTAGACCTATACCCCCACACCAAGACCCTTTTGAATTTTTTTTTGTGAATGAGGACTTCAAGGTGGAGTGCACGATTGAGAGATGGTTGGAAGGGTAAGTCCTAATCAGAGAATGTTAGGAGGCTTGAGGTGGTGATATTTCCAACCATAGCTTGAAACTGGTCAACATCAAGATCCACGAAAATGGTGGATGAAGCCAATGCTTCCTCTAGGATTTTCCTATGTGCTCGCAATATCTTCAACAACTCCATGATGGATATATGAGTTGGGGTTATTTTAAGTTGGTCTAGGAAATTGTAGCCATTGGGAATGGATTTTGGATTGGATGCGGATTCCCTAGGTGGCTATGATGGTCCAACAATGATGACTTGGCTATTGCGTGTGGTGAATCCACAATTATCTTTGGCTCCTTTGATGCTAAAGACAATGACCATTTCATCAATGGATGCAACAACATGATCATACACATGGTTCACATTGGAATACTTGGTCTTTCCATAGTTGTTCCCTTGGTTATGATCTAGCATTGGATTTGTATATATTTTTAAGTTTTGATTTTCAGCTAGTTGAACATTTATGACCTTATCATCAATGAGGTCTTGGATTATATTTTTCAACCTCATGTAGCTGGCTGTTGTGTGCCCCTTGATTTTGTGAAAATCACAAAGGTGACTCTCATTGTACCATGGTGGTTTCACTTGGGGTTCCTGATAATTATCACAAGTGAGAATTTTGATGAGATTTTCATTTATCAGTTTCTTCACGGCTAATTCAATTGGTTCTACAAGGGTAGTGTACTTTCGCTTAGGGGGATATTTTTTTCGCAGGGCTAGTCCCCCTTGATTATTTAGATTATTGATTTGATTGTTGGGTGGTTGATGTGATACCACGTTAGCTTGCATGTTGTTTTGATTGATGTTTTGCAGTTGTTGGAAGGTTTGGGTGTTTTGTTTCAGAGCACTGATTACAACCTTAGCATCCACCACACCATCATATTTGGAATTTTTGTTCCTCACACATGTGTTTGGTTTCTCATTATAGATGGTTGATGGGT
This sequence comes from Sequoia sempervirens, assembly GCA_007258455.2. Classification (NCBI taxonomy): domain Eukaryota; kingdom Viridiplantae; phylum Streptophyta; class Pinopsida; order Cupressales; family Cupressaceae; genus Sequoia; species Sequoia sempervirens. Next base: position 25,039 of record VDFB02026477.1, on the reverse strand, counting down.
GATTGTCTTGATGTTTTGGATATGTGGGTGTTCCCCCTTGTGCCATAAGGGCTCATTCAATGCTGAGCACCTTAGGGATTAGTTGGTCGTAAGTGGTGATGCATTGCACCTTGAGATAGAATGCCAAGGTTTTGTAAAGGTTAGAAATGATGGTGCAAACTTGTTGTTCCTCTGGCATGGGCCATTTTATTATGTTGTCCTTGGATCACCATCATTGTAAAAAGGAAGGGAATGATTCCCCCTTGCCCTATTTAAGAGGAAATAGTTCCTCTAGACTGACATCCATATTGATATTGGAGGTGTAATTTTTTATGAATGCGTATATGATTTCTTGGAACTTTTTTATGCCAAGAGGAAGGAAAGAGAACCATTCCATGATGTGACCAACCAAACTTCAAGGAAATAGCTGCATTAGATATGTATCATCATATGCGACATCCATGCAATGTACTTGGAATTCCCTGATGTGATCTTCAGGGTTTCCCATCCCATGGTATTTGTCAAATTTAGGGATTTCAAACCCCTTTGGGAATGGTACCATTACAAGGCTAGTCTCAAAAGGATAGGGACACAAGTTGTTGTGTGTTTGAGTGATGTGAAAAGTGTTGGGTATGTTGGTGGGAGTTTTTTGCAAGCTTTGTTGATATGCCTGCATTTGCTACTATACCAACAACGCTTGTTGTTTATCTTGTTGCTGTTGCACCTCAATGCTTGTTGTTGGTCTTGTTGGGATAGTAATGATGTTTTTTTTTGTGCTTAATAATATTGCATGGCTTGGTGATATTCTTGTTGTGCGGCTGCTTGTAGTTGTGCCTAGTATTGAGCTTGCCCCTACACTTGTTGAGCTTGGTATTGGGCTTATGCCTAAGCTTGAGCTTGGTATTGGGCTTATGCCTAAGCTCGAGCTTGAGTCATCCCTAAAATGGTGTTGGTGACATCCTCCACTTGGACTCCTTCCTCTTGATGGTCTCGTGGAAGGGGAGGAAAATTGAGAGTGGGATTGCTAGTTCCAATTGGATTGATTTCAGTGGTGGTTTGACTCAAATCACTCGAAGTTGATTTTTCTTTGTTGGTTTCCATGCTCTTCTTGTGTTGAGATCTAGTTTGAACCATAAAATAGGGATCAATTTTCAAGAATGTAAGAGATGAACCTCTAATTCTTTGAATTGATCTAATCTTTAGGTGCAAAAAGAAAGTCTAAAATATTGAGGATCAAAGGGATGATGATGGTGATAATGAAGGATGGAGGATTGGTGGATGATTGAACTATTATGAAACCTTGAGGGGGGCAATAAACTTTAGGACTTTGGACTTTGATTTTGATCTTTTAATTTGATTTGATTTGATTTTTATTTTGATTTGGTTTTGGATTTAATGAACTCATACACTCTAGGAGGTTGGATGTTGTCCTAGAGTAAAATTTTCCATAAAATGATAATTTAATTAAGTGTGCAAAGAAGGATTCATCTACACACACCTAGCTAAGCAGGGTGATTTTGATTTGTTTTGATTTTGATTTCAAGAGGATTTGCCCAAATTTTAGCATAAAGGATTTTTTCAATATTGACAAGAGTTGTTTGTGAGGTGATTTTTGATTTTTATGTTTGGAGGATGGATGAGAGTTTTGATTTTGATCCAAAGAGTCTTATAGAGACTTTGTTTACTAGACCAAGGTATTGAAGAACATGCTAGTACTTCTATGTAAGATACTCAAACCTTTGAAAAAGTGTTGGATTTTGACAATAGTAAAATGAGTACAAATTTGGATTGTTCTTTGATGCACGTTTGTAAAAGTTGAAGGTCAATCTTTCCCTAATCTTGTAAAGCATAGACAACATTTTCTTGCGATCCTTTTGACTAAGACCTTTGGTCTTTAGTTTGCAAATGTTAATCTTTTGGGAAATCATTTCAAAGAACACATGTGTGGGGCTCGATTGTTCTTTATCTTTGCTTAGTGACTAACCTTTACCAAAAAAAATTATTGATTAGGTTTTCAAACTAGATGTCTAATGATCCAGATGATCTTCACCAAAAATTGAAGTTTCTCTTTTATCTTCAAAATTGGCATCATCAAAAAGAGGGTGAAATTTCTACTCCAGCGCAACTTGAATAGAGTCAAATAGAGCTATAGAGTCAAAGTTATGCTCAATCAAACCTTGGTGAATCTAGGACCTAGGTTAGAGAAAAAAAGGGTAAAAATTTTACGTTGTCAAAAGTGGTCAAGACTTGCATCAATGTGAAGAGCTTGTCGTAAGCTTTATGACGAAATTTGTTTCACACGAATCAGAGTCCATTGACACAAGATATGAGTAGCCAAAGTTGGGTTGAATTTGTTGACATCAACATGGTACAATCAACATCTAGTCATCATTATCAACCAATCACATGATGACATGTGGAAAAATATGGATGAGTAAAATAAATAAATAATAATAATATAAAAAAAAGGCACCTAATCCTAAGCCTTAAAACAAGGCTAAAATAAGCCTTAAAACAAGGAAAACAAAACCACACCTACCTCCCACGTGCATGCTTACTTGGGGAAAATTTTAAGGAAGAAAAGGTGGGATTTACTTGGTAAAACAAGTAAAGCAAAAAAAAACTAAAATATTCCCCTTAAAAATATATAATTTCAACCACTAAATTAATGGGTGGTAAGTAATAATTAATAAGCCCAAATTTCAAACAAAGTCCTCTAAAAGGATGAAACAAACAAACTCCCGTAAACAATATAATCCCGAATATGACAAAAATTAAGGGGCTTAGGGATTTTATATGTTTTTTAAAAATAATGTAAAATGGGAGATTTGAAGATTTTTGTGTAAATAAGGGGGATTTTTAAGTTGTATTTGTAAAAATGGAGAGATAAGGTTGTTTTGTAAAATCAATTGGTTAGTAACCAAATTGATTAAATTTTCAATATAAAAAGGGGGGTTTAGAGGCTTGAGGATTCATTGGGAATTATTCAGGTGTTGGAGACTTAGAGCATTTTGGAGAGATAATTTGTTGTTCTTGTACATTGGGAGAATGTTGGAATTCCATCGTGCTTGAAGGGAAGAGCTTGCAAACTGTTGTAATGCCGAATTTTTGAAGATTTTAATCGGATTGGTCTACTCTTTGGAGAGGGGCCTAGAGACGTAGTTGTTCTTACGATGAACTCCATTATTAATTTATTTGCATTCTCTCTTTCTTGTCTCATTCTGAATTCTAATTTTATTCATTTAATTATGTGTTTTTAATTTCAGTTTAGTAATTTGGAGTTTGGAACTGTAATTAATATGCATTCTTAAAGCAATTGTCTTAGATCCTAAATTATATCAAATTGGTATCAGAGTTGTGTTTTGACTAGTATTGCAGAATCGAATGCTAACGAGCTCCAAGCTTTGAAGAGGTGAAGGAAAATTTGAAGAATACAATATTTAGGTTGGCAAACGAAAGACTTCACCAACAATGGAAAAAACTGAAGCTAGGAAAAGCACTAAGCAAGAGCTTGATGACAAGACTTTTTAGCCAGCCTTTCTTGACATGAAGGCAATGGTGGAAGAGATGTGGGCAGAATATAAGAAGCACAAAAAGGGAGATTCTTCGAAGTGAGAAAAGAAGGAAGATCAAAAGGAAAAAGGAGGAAAAGATCCAAAAGCTCCATCTCCTCCATCTTCCCCTTGTTCTTCTTCCTCTTCTACTATTGTTAATCCTTTCAAAAGCAAATCTAAGCCTATTCTTAAACTTGATGTAAAATTTGAATTGCCTAAGTATTGCGGTGAGTTGAATGCTGAAAAGTTAGATGATTGGATCCAAGAGGTAGAAGTGTATTGTAGGATTCAAGGCCTAACATAAGATGCTTCTATGATCTAGTTAGCCACTCTCCGGTGGGAGGTACAACTCTCACCTAGTGGGAGAGTAGGAATTGGGAGGAAATTGCTCGCCATGGTTAGGTCAATATGACTTGGATGGAATTTATTGCTGCCCTTAAAAAATAGTTTTATCCTTTAGGTTATATGAACAATTAACAATGAATTGGAAAACCTTAAGGCAAGGTAAGGGCCAGTCTATCCAAGATTACACTCATGAGTTTAGAAAATTAGCTATTGCTTTAAATGTTCCATTGTATACTCAGGATACATTACTCAAGTACATAGATGGTTTGCATTCTTACCTAAGGCATACTATTCTAATGTTGAGTCCTAATAATTTAGATGAAGTGTCAATCCAAGCTACTCATTTAGAGTCAAGGGGTAAGAATACTTTCAGTGATAATTTTTCAAAGAAACCATCTAAGTCTGAGGGGAAGTCTAAGGGTAAAGAAAAAGATAAAGACAAAGGGAAGAAGAAAACTACAGTTAAGAAGGAGGGTGATAAGCCCACATGCTCTCATTTCAAGAAAGAGGGGCATGATGATTCAAAGTCTTGGAAGCTTCATCCCGAATTGAGGCCAAAAAGATATGGAGGCAATAAAGGAAAAAAAAAAGACTGCTACAGTGATTCAACAAGATCTTCAATCTGACTCTAGAGATGAAACTCAAATTGTTGTTGTTGGGGTCCAAGGTAAAGGGAAAGGTATAATTATCTCTTATGATGCAAATTTTTCTAATGCAAATGCAAATACAAGTAAAGTATCTACTCCTAAAGATGATAAACAACAAAATAAATTATTTCATATTCAAGTTGTAACTAAGCACACTAAGATTGATACATTTTTTGATACGGGTTCTCAAGTCAACTTAATATCTGAAGAGGTGGTAAAGAAACCCAATCTAGCTATAACACCTCATCCAAAGCCATATCCACTTGGATGGGTTTGCAATGATGCTCAACTGCAGGTAACAAAACAATGTAAATAGAAATTTTCTATCACTGCAAACTTTGTTGATGAGATAGAAGTAGATGTTGTTCCTTTGGATATTTTTGGGCTTGTGTTAGGGAGTCCTTATCTATATGACAAAAGAAATCTTTTATAGGGGGGAGAATAAGTATCAACTTTTTAAGGATGGGATAGAATACATTGTATGTGCACACAAAGTTAAGACTAATCTTGCACTAGTTAATGTTGGTCAGATGAAAAGGTTGGTCATTCTAGTAAGACCTTTGTGTTAATGCTTGTAAAACCAAAAGAGGATGAAGAAGATGAAGCATTTAAGGGTTGTGATCCTAAGTGTAAAACTGAGATGGTAAAAATAGTTTCTACTTATGATGACTTATTTCAGGAGCCAAAGGGTTTCCACCTAAGAGAGAGATACAACATGAAATCCAGTTGTAGTAGGATGTGCCTCTTCCAAATATCGACATGTACCATTTATCAATTTTGCAGAATGAGGAAATCAAAAAGCAAGTTTAGGAGCTGATTGAAAAAGGAGTCATCCATCCTAGTACATCTCCTTGTGGTTCTCCAATTGTTTTGGTTCCAAAGAAAGATGGATCTTGGAGAATATGCATCGACTATCAAGCCTTGAATAAGATAATGGTAAAGAATAGGTATCCTCTTCCTTGAATTGATGATTTACTTGATCAATTAAAAAATGTAGTTTATTTCACTAAATTAGACTTGCATAGCGGATATCATCAGATAAGAATTGTAGAAGATAACATTTGGAAAATTGCATTGAAGAAAAAACAATGACTTTATGAGTGGTTGGTCATGCCCTTTGAGCTTTGCAATGCGCCAGCTACATTTATGAGAGTCATGAATGATGTCTTTCATCCTTTTATTGATGATTTTGTCATAGTCTATTTAGATGATATTCTTGTATTCAGTCGAACATGGGATGATCATGTAATTCATGTAAAGAAATTTTTTGATGTATTGAGAAAAGAAAAACTCTATGTAAATATGTCTAAATGTGAATTTGCAAAGACATCTCTAGTGTACTTAGGCTATGTCATAGGGAGTGGTCAATTGAAAGTAGACCCTACAAAGGTTAAAGTTATTGTAAAATGGCCTAAGCCAAGTACAGTAACTGAAGTTATAAGTTCCTTAGGTGTAGTCCAGTACTGGAGAAAGTTCATTGCAAACTTCTCCTACATTGCATCACCATTGCACATGTTGACAAGTACAGAGACAAATTTTCAATGGGGAGGTCCACAGCAGAAGGCCTTCAACACTTTAAAGGAAAAGTTGAGCACTGCACTAGTTTTGGCTTTACTAGATCTACATCAGCCATTTGAGATCAAAACAAATGCAAGTGGATTTTCCATGGGAGTAGTGGTAATGGAAGGAGGTAAACCAATCTACTATCACTTTGAGACCTTTTCAGGTGCAGTTATTAAGTATCCTACTTATAATAAGGAACTTTATGCATTAGTTCAAAGTGTTAAAAAATGGAAACACTACTTAATGGGGAAATAAATTTTAATCCACACTGATCACCAACCACTTTAGTACTTGCACTCACAATCTAAACTATAGCAAAGTATGCATTTTAGATGGATGGGATTTTTACAATAGTTTCACTTGGTAATTAAGTACAAGAAAGGTACCCATAACAAAGTAGAAGATATGCTTTCTAGGCCTCCTGCAATGAATGCTTTGATTATTCTTAAAGGTAGTTCCATGGTGTATGAAAGCTTTTAGGAACGATATATTAATGATGAAAAATTTAAGGATATTTATTCACCTTTAATTACAGGAAAAAAGATAGAAGAGAAAGATTACTATGTGTAGGATAAAATTTTGTATCATTTGGAAAAGCTATGTGTTCCAAAAGATGAACAAGCACATGTAATCTATGAAGCTCACACCTCTTTGATTGCAGGACATTTTGGGGTAAGTAAAACAATTACTCAATTGCAAAAAATATTGTTGCTGGCCTAAAATGTAGGAAACTATCACCAAATACATTAAGGGTTGTATTATGTGTGCAACTAGTAAACCAAGTAACAAAAAATAGGGGTTGTACACAGCATTACCTGTTCCATCCTATCCATGGGAAAGTGTGTCTATGGATTTTGTTGGGGGTTTACCTATGTCTAGGAAGGGTCATGATTATCTTTATGTAGTAGTTGATTGGTTCAGCAAGATGTGTATCTTAATGCCATGTAAAAAACAAGTCACTACTAAACTGATAACTCAAATGTACTTCCAATTTGTATGGGTTCATTTTGGGTTATGTACTTCTATTGTATCAGATCAAGATTCTCGATTCCTAGGAGAATTTTGGTAAGCTTTGTGGGGACTGATGGACACCAGATTGAAGAAGAGTACAACCTTCCATCTGAAAATTGATGGAAAGGCAGAGGTAGTGAACAAGATAGTTGCACATCTACTCAGAGGCTACTATAGCAAACATCATAAGTTGTGGGATGAGAGTCTTCATTATGTGCAACATGCTTACAACCATGCAACACACTCTTCTACAAAGAGGTCTCCTTTCGAGACTTGTTTCAGTTATGTGCCTAAGACTCCGATGGATTTTTGTTTTGGGAAAGATGATGTTGAAGATGGATGTCATGATTCAAAGAAGGCTTTGAAGTTCATCCAGAAAGTCCAAGCCATCTATCAGGTAGTAGAGGCACAATTGGAAAAGATCCAAGCCAAATACAAGGCTCAACATGATAAACATCACACTGATCATCATTTTCAAGTCGGTAACCACGTTTGGTTACACATTAGCAAGGAAAGATTGCAAGGTGAAGGAAGGAAGCTCAATCCAATTCAGTATTGTCCCTTTGAGATCTTGGAAAAGATTGGAACCAATTCCTTCCGCCTTAATCTTCCTTCATACATGCATATCTATTCAGTTGTCAATGTTGAGAATATGAAGTTGTATGAACCTCTAATGATATTAGATGAGGAGACAAAAATTCAGGTTCCATCAGTTGATCATCTTTCACCAGAGTACATGTTAGAGTTGCCTGAAGATGTCATCCTAGATAGGAAAACCAAGACTTCATGAAGAGGAGCAGTTGAGTACCTCAGAGTGGGACTAAAGGGGATGAATCCAAGCAAGGAAAAATGGATGGAGATTGGTAAAGTGAGGGAACTTTACCCTCACTTACTTTCTAAGTAACCAACTTTCAGAGGTCCAAAAGCTCTTCAGTGGGGAGGACTGATCTAGAGGATCTTCACCAAAAATTGAAGTTTCTCTTTTATCTTCAAAATTGGCGTCATAAAAAAGAGGGTGAAATTTTGACTCCAACACAACTCGAATGGGGTCAAATAAAGCTACAGAGTTCAAGATATGCTTGGTCAAACCTTGGTCAACCTAGGACCCAAGTCAGAGAAAAAAAGGGCCAAAAATTGACATTGTCAAAAGTGATCAAGACTTGCATCAATGTGAAGATCTCATCGTAAGCTTTCTCACGACGTTCGTTTCACACGAATCAGAGTCTGTTTGCATGAGATATGAGCAGTCAAAGTTGGGTTGACTTTGCTAACATCAGCATGGTATGATTAGCATCCAATCATCATCATCAGCCAATCACATGATGACATGTGGAAAAATCTAGATGAATAATAATAATAATAATAATATAAAAAAGACACACCTAATGCTAAGCCTTAGAACAAGGAAAACAAAACCCACACCTACCTCTCACGTGCATGCTTACTTGGGGAAAATTTTAAGGAGGAAAAGGTGGGCTTTACTTGGTAAAACAAGTAAAACAAAAAAAAGAAAAAAATTCCCCTTAAAAAGATATAATTTCAACCACTAAATTAATGGGTGGTAAGTAATAATTAATTAGCCCAAATTTAAAACAAAGTCCTCTAAAAGGATGAAATGAACAAACTCCCGCAAACAATATAATCCTATATATGACAAAAATTAAGGGGCTTAGGGATTTTATATGCTTTTTAAAAATAATGTAAAATGAGAGATTTGAAGATTTTTGTGTAAATAAGGGGGATTTTTAAGTTGTATTTGTAAAAATGGAGAGATAAGGTTGTTTTGTAAAATCAATTGGTTAGTAACCAAATTGATTAAATTTTCAATATAAAAAGGGGGGTTTAGAGGCTTGAGGATTCATTGGGAATTATTCAGGTGTTGGAGACTTAGAGCATTTTGGAGAGATAATTTTTTGTTCCTATACGTTGGGAGAATGCTAGAATTCTATCATGCTGGAAGGGAAGAGCTTGCAAACTATTGTAATGCCAATTTTTTGAAGATTTTAATCAAATCGGTCTACTCTTTGGAGAGGGGCTCGAAGATGTAGTTTTTCTTACGATGAACTCTGTTATCAATTTGTTTGTGTTCTATCTTTCTCGTCTCATTCTAAATCTTGATTTTGTTCATTTAATTATGTGTTGTTAATTTTAGTTTAGTAATTTGGAGTTTGGAACTGTAATTGATATGCTTTCTTAAAGCAATCATCTTAGATCCTAAATCAAATCATCTAATGTCCCAATTTCTTTTCATCCCACAAAGTCCATTATGTGGAAATCAAGGAACTTAAGGCAAAAGTTCCCTATTTTTGACTTAGTGAGAAAATTGAGATGTAAATCCAAATTCCTAGAAGCCTCTAAGGATAGAATAGAATCCCTAGGACAAGCACTAACACTTGGATTTCATCAATGGTATTTGCTTCCTAAAGGGTTTGAAATTTGATGATGTTGAATGTTTGTTTTCCAATGTTTTAAGCTCAAGCAAAGTGTTTTGATTCCAAGAACATGCACAACCCTATGTATATTGAGACGATATTTGTTGAATCCCCACTTGGATAAATCTTGCTACGCCTACTCTTAGCGGATGATTAGATGCTTGACCACATAGGCTCCCCTCCATGACACACACTTCTCAGGTCAGCCAAGCATTAGTACCCATGAAATTCCCATGGCATACTTCTCATCTCTACTAAAAGCCGTAAAAATGTGGGGCGACTTTAGAATGACCGTTCTTGCACCAACAAATAGTTTAGGGATTTTGGTCTTTTTAGACAAAGAGTTCTAGTGTAGGTATTTTGTTTGTGGGGGATCATCCATGTAGTAAGAGACCATTTTTTCCCTTCTTTTCAGAACAATCCTCGTGATACTTGAACTTTCCTCAAGTACCCACACTTATATACCAATTGGAAGTCGCTTGGATTTAGCATGTTCTAGGTTGGGTCATTCCCTTGGGTGATTACTTTTTCCCACAAGGAAGTCCCTATAAAGATAAAAAAAGCAAGCAAGTACATCTGTAGTTCAATTGATCTTTTTTGAGAAACAAAGACAAAACACACATGATATACCTAACTCAAACTCGCAAGATTTTTTCAATTTTAAGAATCCCAAATTGAAGTGTGAAGGAAATCACTTATACAACTTAATATCACAAAAATCCTTTTGATTCTCAAGATTGTCATGAGGCACAAGAGAATCGCATACATCTTTTAGATGATATTACTTTGGATAAGTGATTACAAAACATAAATGCACATGTTCATTTTAATCCTTCAAAGAAAAAGTTGGATTCTTCTCAAAGCACCAAAAGGAAAAGTGAAAGTTGTTTGTTCAATTGTTAAACCTTAGACAAAATCTAGTAAGTTTCCTAAGGTTCTTTTTAATCCTTTTTTATTATTCTTTTTAGAGCCCAAATGAAATTTTGTGAGTTCAAAAAGCGTGAAAGATAAAAAATGCTTTAGAAGAGGGATTATAATTTCTCCTTGAAGTGTTTAAAAACACTCAATACAATGAAATGATGGTATCATGGAAGCCTTCATCTTTGCTTCCTCCCTTCACCTTTGATCAATCCTACCTACAAAAACTGGTTGAAACCAACTCCATCTACGCAACCTATAGATGTGACGTAGTTTGAAAAGATAAGCGATGCTATATGGCACCGCTAGGATTGACAGTGGAACTCTGTAGCAAAACTAGTGAGCACAAGTGCGACGCTATTTTGGTAAACAATGCAGTTTAGAGTTTAGCTAACTGGTCATTTGGAAAATGAGTCAAGCGTCGTAGTTTATAAATTCAAATTTCTAGGCATGAAGACCTCAACGACAAAGTTTGGAGTTTGTAGTGTTGTTGTATGGCACTGCTGGACTAGTAGCATCACTATATGGCATTGTTGGACTGATAGCGTCATAGTTTCCTAAAGGCACAAAATGTCAAGAAAATAATGAAATTTTCTCAAAACACATGTTAATATCTTCAGATTGGTCCTCCTAGTGCCAAAATGTGAACCTCGATCCTAGACCTACACAAACAAAAAGAAAAAACACCAAATTAGTCCATTATGCAAGTTAGAAACAAGATTTCCCATGAAATTCATTTGGAATGCACAAAATAATCAATGTAAATGGAGAATATAAATGAAAACAATAAAATCCTATCTAATGCAAGCAAACTCTTAATCCCATGGGGGAATTGGTGCCATTTTGATGTGGAAAATGGCCCTTTCCCAGTCCCTTGTAAGCTTTGTGATGACTTGATGTAGATTTGATGCTTCCTTAGAGAAATTTTTGTATAACCTAGCTATAAAACTTGAAAATGGATGAATAATGGATGAGCAAATTCAAAATATGAAGATTATGACTTTGCATGAAGTTGTGGATCCAAAATCCAAATGAGAGCCTCTTATTTATATATGAGAGTGATGGGGAATGAGGCAAAATGGATGAATGTGGGATAAAACACCAACCAATGACCAAGTGCCACTTGTTAACATGTGAGTGGACAAAGGTGGAGCACATTTTGGTCATTGTGCAATTAAATGCAATTAGGTGGAATTTCAAAATTGATGAAATGACATGTTGGAGGCAGGAGAAAATGAAGTTAATGCCACTTGGCTCAAGGCAAAAGGACATGTAAAAGGGTTAAATGCCTTGTTGGATGTACAAACCCTTTTGAAGGGATTTTTCAAATTTGGAGAATATTCCAACATTGATGCCTTTTCGAAAGTAATTGAATATTTAATAAATGATTTAAAATGATTTTCATGAGCAAGTTGCAAAAGCTAAAGGATTTAGGTGATTAAGATTAAGATTAATTGAAATTTGATTAATTTTTAAAGGAGATTTAGTTGATTTGACCATTTTGACTTAGATTTTTGGATTTATTTAAGTCAAAATGAGAGGAATATGATTTAAGATTTAATTAAATAATATTTTTATTTATTTAATTAAAGAGGGATGATGTTAGATTAAATCAAATAAAGATTAATTTATTTAATTTAATAGAATGAGTTTAGAGATTTAATCAAATAAAATGAATTATTTAATTAAATAGAAACTATCGGATTAATTAAATAAAATTGATTTATTTAATTAACAAGAGATGATGACTTAATTAGATAAACTTGATTTATTTAATTAAGGGATGAAATGTGATGAATTTAATCAAATAAAGATTATTCAATTAAGTGACTAGCAAAGGAGATTAAGGATGAAGTAGTGTTAGTAATCAAGATCAAGTGCATAGGACTAATCGGTACATTTTCTGTGTCCATAGTCCCATTCCTAGAACGAATTTGAAAAGCATGTGGGAGAGGTTTAGTGGTGTCTAGTAAAACAAAAAATGTAATCAGAGCTTCGATGTTGTCAAAAAAAGTCTTATCAAGCTTTATGAAGATACTCATTTGATTGCCCAAGATTTCTACTATTTGAAGATCTCTATATTCAAGTGGAAGAGCTGACATTTGCACCCAAAATGGCACAAACTTTATCACTGTATATGAAGGGTTAAATTTGGGGATCCAGGGTTGAATATATAGTCCCGCACTTTGCAAGAACCATGTCTTCGCTTTGAATACATCATCCCTTGTTTGCTTTAAGGAAAAAATAGCAATAAAAAACCCCTTACCCTTATTTATGTAATAACTTCATTAGCTTCCACCCATGGTCATCAACCCATTTAGTCAAAATATTTTTGGTAGGGTTAAGATTCAAAAACTTACCAGTAATAGCTTTTTTCACAAAGCTCCTTGATTTGGAAGTTGAGGTGTTCTTCTGAGAATGCCACCTGCATGATGCCTCCTAAGATTTTTTTGCTTTCTTGGGCCCTTGTGCATTACTTAGCTAGTAAGTTCACATCCTTTTGTTGTAGCTGAGGTCTCTAGTGGTATTAGGACATAATAACCGGCCAAAATAACCCTGGACAAAATAACCTGACCAAAATAACCCAAGGACAAAATAACCTAGGGTCATAATAACCCATGGACAGAATAACCCGTGGTTAAAATAACCCATGGACAGAATAACCCATGGTCATTTTAGATCAAGCTAGTAAACTAGAAATGACATAAAATAAATTATAAATATGATTGTGAGGCACCATAGAGGCTATTTAAGTCATTTTTAGACCATATATCCATTATATACCCCTAAAATAGCCTTAAAACACCTTTAATATGCTTAAATAACCTATAAAATGGTAAATAATTATAAGAATAAAGGCAATTTCGTGGGAATAAGTTGATTATTTTGAAGACACATGGATTGGTAGACTAACTAGAAGAGGCAACAAACGATCACCCAAGTTTCCAATAACAATGTGAAATTTCTATTCAACTACTTAAGACTATCTTCCCATAACCAATAATACTATTGAGAGATGGCACAAAGGATTTAGTGAATTGCTTCAAGCATCGCATAGCTCAGTCTGGAAATTCATCAAAGTGGTGAAAAAAGAATAGAGTCTCCAAGAGAATAGAATAGAGAAATATATGGTTGGATACATTGGGCAACCAAGCAGGAAAAAATACCGTGAACTCAAAGAAAGACTAAAAAGATCGGTTGATGGTTATGCCAACCATAACATTTTAGATTATGTAAGAGGCATCACTCATAATTTGACACTTTAATTGAAAATTTGAATAATAAAGTTTTTTTAGCAACATACATGTAATTTGTAAATTTTGTTTTACTTTCTCTATATTCTTATGGGGATATTTTGTCCATGGGTTATTCTGACCACATGTTATTTTGGCTTGGGTTATTATGACCCCGGGTTATTTTGTCCCTGGGTTATTGTGACTGGGTTATTTTGTCCAGTGTTATTTTGGTCGGGTTATTATGTCCCGTAACCGTCTCCAGTTCATGCCATTTTGTTGAAAGTAGGGTTGTGAGTTCTCCTTATTATGTCACTTGACAAGTTTTTGAGTGGGTTTTTGAAACTACAGTTTCCTTGGTAGAGGAGGATTAAAGAGGGCACTAGATGGAATTGTTTTGAGATGGATATATGATTAGGAAAGGTTGCAAGGCCCTTCCCACCTTCCAATTTCTTTGAGAGAGTGCTTGTGGCCTTCAAATTTTGAGTTGAACTAATTGTTGACGATAGAATACAGGCTTTTGCTAGCTCATAAAACCCTTTTCGCTATTCCATATCCTTGAAGAAGGGCTTGCATAACCCCAACACTAGAATTGTATTAGCTATTGATGATTTTATGTCTAGTATGTAGTCTTCTACCAAGCCCTGCCATTTGGAAACCCTTGCCATGGTGCCTCTATGATAAAATTTTGAAAAATGCCCACTAGGGGCATTTCATGCTCAAAGCTCTCCCATTGACCAGATTTGTGAATGTTAAAATATCAACAATAACATATTTAAAATTGTGTGAAAATAGGCTAGACAAGGGCAGTACCACCCTAGTCCAGACCTATTTTGGGGCTTTTTCTTCCATTAAACAAATATTAAATTATATTATTCCCAATATTTTTATTCTCCAGAAACAATAACAAAGCGAACCAAAAATTATAAGAATAATTAGGTTTAGGCACATAATGGGGAGCTAAACCAAATGGGAAATTGTTAGGGGTGACAATTTATGATGCTAAACTACCTTACCTATATGCAAGGCTTTCTCATTGCATTATACACTCTTCTTTTTGTATATTGATAGAAATATTATTGTACTTATTTTGTTCAGTTGTGGAATTTGGTTTCATGCTCTTGATTTTGACATTCTTTGGGTCATCACGAGTCCTTTTTTCTTCACTCATACATTTTATTGTATTTGTATCATTTATCTTATGGAGAGGGGTTGGAATTTCCCATTGGGTTTCTCTCCTTTACTCCACTTTATGAAATATTTTTACATGAGTACCTATCATGGCCTTGTAGTTGAGACTCATTATTAGTGCATATGTTACTCCCTAATTTTCACTTAAGGGGGGTTGTTAGTGCAAATAGAGTCATTATCATACCTACTTAGCTAATAACCTTTCTAGGATTGACCTATTCACACCTATGTTAAGTTTATTTAGGTTTTTTAGTTGTTGTGAACAAAACCCAAATTTTTTTTTCTATTTGATGTGCAGAAGATGAAAATTTGATGATAAAATAAAATACCTTCAACAAAAAATGGCTACAAAAGTATGCGTGCATAAGTGTTTTAAAATAATAACTTACTAAAAATAAATAAGTAAATATCCAATTTTTAGAAGGTCTCTACAATACTTCAATGATAGGGATGAAAGCTTGATCCACTAAAAAATTAAGAAAAAACTTGCAATTCAATGCTCTAATACCATGTTGGAGAATTCCAAAATCAAAGAGCTCAAATTGATAACCTTTCACAAGTAAAAATTTATGAACACAATATCATATTGATAGACATATTATTATTTTCATCATTTCACTTATGGAAGGTTATCAATTTGAGCTCCATGATCTTGAAATTCTCCAACATAAAATTATATTTCTCTCCTTTCACTCTTGTACGGTTGTTAATTGGTTATAACCCTAACCCTATAATGTGTATTGAGTTATGAGTAGTCAAATTGTGTCTTGTTTAACTTTTAAAAGTTATACAACTATGATAATAATATTATATATGTATTAAGGTCATTCTATAAGTTATAATTGTGTATCCAAGTTAGCTATGGTATATATAGGGGCCAATTGATAGCTATTATCATCATGTGAAGTATTGTGTTATTTTTGAATAATATTAGTGGTGTCCCCTTGAAGTGAAATACTATTATTAATTAATTGTAAAATATTTCCTATTATTATTATTGGGAAAAAAATTTCATTACAAGTGACATCATAGCATGATTTTGGCACTATGAAGGTAAGGCATATTTTTCAATTTTGGAGATCATTTTGGGAAGTTCACATATCTCATATTTGGTGAATTTTTCTCAAGTTTTTGAGGGATTTTAAAGTACATATTGAAGCATCTACAATCCAAGTTTTAAAGGAAAGTTAAAGTATAATTAGATAATTTATTGTATAATTAGGGTTTTGCCAAATTTATTTGAGAAACACATATCTCTCAATTCTAGATGATTTATTTCTTAAGTTTGGAGGTTACTTCTATAATACATTGAAGTTTCTAAAATTTGAAATTTAAATGAATTATAGTAGAAATAAGTGATTTATTGTAGAATTAGGGTTTATAACAAATTAACTCTCAGTATGTAGTCTTCTTCCAAGCCTTTCCATTTGGAAACCCTCGCCATGGTGCCTCTGTGAAATAAAATTTTGAAAAAATCCCATTAGGAGTGTTTTATGCTTGGATCTCTCCCATTGACTAGATTTGTGAATGTTAAAATGTTGACAATAACATATTCAAAATTGGGGCAAAATAGGCTAGACAGGGATAGTACCACCTTAGGCCAGACCTATTTTGGGGTTTTTGCTATCATTAAATGAATATTAAATATTAATTCCTAGTTTTATTTTATTTTCTAAAAATAATAACAAAATAGCCCAAAAATTATGAGCATAATTAGGTTCAGGTACATAAGGGGGAGCTAAACTTGGTTTGAAATTGTTAGTGGTGACAATTTATGATGCTACACTACCTTGCCTATATATGCAAGTCTTTCTCATTGTATTATACACTCTTCTTTTTATATATTGATAGACATACTATTGTGTTTATTTTGTTCACTTGTGGAAGTTTGTTTCATGCTCTTGATTTTGACATTCTTTGGGTTATCACAAGTCCTATTTTCTTCACTTGTACATTTTACTATATTTTCATAATTTCTCTTTTGGAGAGGGGTTGAAATTTCTCATTGGTTTTTTCTCCTTTACTCCACTTTATGATGTATTTTTACATGAGTACTTAACATGGCCTTGTAGTTGGGACTCATTATTAGTGCATACATTACTCCCTAAGTTGTAATTAAGGGGGATTTTTAGTGTAAATATTCATTATCATACCTAGTTAGCTTACCACCCTTCTAGGATTTACCTATTCACACCTAGCTTAAGTTTAATTTTTTTTAGTTGTTATGAATAAAACCTAGAAATAATTTTTTGTCTGATGTGTAGAAGATACAAATTTAATGCAAAAATAAAATACCGTTAAGAAAAAATGACTACAAAAGTATTAATGAGGTAGTGTTTTATAATAATAACTTATTAAAAATAAACAAGTCAATACCTAATTATCAGAATTTATTTACAATGCTTCAATGATAGCTCGCTAAAAGCTTGATCCACTAAAAAACCAAGAAAAAACTAGTTCAATTCAATGCTTTGATACCATGTTGGAGAATTCCAAGACCAAAGAGCTCAAATTGGTAATCTTTCACAAGTAAAAATTTATGAACACGATATCATATTGGTAGACATACTATTATTTTCAACATTTCACTTGTGGAAGGTTATCAATTTGAGCTCTATGATCTTGGCATTATCTAACATAAAAGACCTAAGATTAATAATTATATTTCTCTCTTTTCACTCTTGTAAGGTTGTTAATTGGTTATGACCCTAACCCTATAATGTGTATTGAGTTATGAGTAGTCAACTTGTGGTTTGTTTAACTTTTAAAAGTTCTATAACTATTATAATAATAGTATATATGTATTAAGGTAATCCTATGAGTTATAATTGTTTATCCAAGTTAGCTATGGTATATATATAGGGGCTAGTTGATAGCTATTATCACCATGTGAAGTATTGTGTTCTTTTTGAATAATATTGGAAGTACCCCCTTGAAGTGGAATATTATTATCAATTAATTGTAAAATATTTCCTATTATTATTATTGGGAAAAAAATTTCATTACAAGTGGCATCAGAGAATGATTTTGGCACTATGGAGGTAAGGCATATTTTTCAATTTTGGAGATCATTTTGGGAAGTTCACATATCTCATATTTTGGTGATTTTTTCTCGAGTTTTGGAGGGTTTTTTAAGAACATATTGAAGCATCTACAATCCAAAATTTAAAGAAATTAAAGTATAATTAGGTAATTTATTGTATAATTAGGATTTTTTTTTATCAATATGTAGTCTTCTTCCAAGCCTTTCCATCTAGAAACCCTCGCCATGGCACCTGGGTGAAATAAAATTTTGGAAAATTCCCATTAGGAGTGTTTCATGCTTGGAGCTCTCCCATTGACCAGATTTGTGAATGTTAAAATGTTGACAATAACATATTCAAAATTGGGCCAAAATAGGCTAGACAAGGGCAATACCACCTTAGTCCAAACCTATTTTGGGGCTTTTGCTATCATCAAATGAATATTAAATATTAATTCCCAATTTTATTTTTATTTTCCAAAAATAATAACAAAACAACCCAAAAGTTATGAGCATAATTTGGTTAGGTACATAAGGGGAGCTAAATCTAGTGTGAAATTGTTAGGGGTGACAATTTATGATGCTACACTACCTTTGTTATATATTGAAGGCTTTCTCATTGTATTATACACTCTTCTTTTTATATATTGATAGACATACTATTGTGTTTATTTTGTTTAATTGCGGAAGTTTGTTTCATGCTCTTGATTTTGACATTCTTTGGGTCATCATGAGTCCTCCTATTTTCCTCACTTGTACATTTTATTGTATTTGCATCATTTCTCTTTTGGAATGGGGTTGAAATTTCCCACCAGGTTTTTCTACTTTACTCCACTTTATGAGATATTTTTACATGAGTACCTAACATGGCCTTGCAGTTGAGACTCATTATTAGTGCATACATTACTCCCTAATTTTCACTTAAGGGGTGTTGTTAGTGCAAATAGAGTCATTATCATACCTAGTTAGCTAATTACCTTTCTAGGATTGACCTATTCACACCTATCTTAAGTTTACATTAGGTTTTTTAGTTGTTGTGATCTTGGCATTATCCAACATAAAAGACCTAAGATTAATAATTATATTTCTCTCCTTTCACTCTTGTAAGGTTGTTAATTGGTTATGACCCTAACCCTATAATGTGTATTGAGTTATGAGTAGTCAACTTGTGGTTTGTTTAACTTTTAAAAGTTCTATAACTATTATAATAATATTATATATACAGTATTAAGGTAATCCTATGAGTTATGATTGTGTATCCAAGTTAGCTATGGTATATATAGGGGCCAGTTGATAACTATTATCATCATGTGAAGTATTGTGTTCTTTTTGAATAATATTGGAGGTGTCCCCTTGGAGTGGAATATTATTATCAATTAATTGTAAAATATTTCCTATTATTATTATTGGGAAAAAAATTTCATTACAAGTGGCACCATAGCATGATTTTGGCATATGAAGGTAAGGCATATTTTTCAATTTTGGAGATCATTTTGGGAAGTTCACATGTATCATATTTTGGTGATTTTTTCTCGACTTTTGGAGGGTTTTTTAAGTACATATTGAAGCATATACAATCAAAGTTTTAAAGGAAAATTTAAGTATAATTAGGTAATTGCCAAATTTATTTGAGAAGCACATATCTCTCAAATCTAGATGATTTATTTCTCGAGTTTGTAGGGTACTTCTATACTACTTTGAAGTTTCCACAATTTGAAATTTAAATGAATTATGGTAGAAATAAGTGATTCATTATAGAATTAGTGTTTATAACAAATTAACTCTCAATGCTACAAATTAGCTAATTTCTTATAGATTTATTTTGAGAAAATGAGATATAGGCCTTTATAAGATATAGTGTTTTTTTTAATCATTTGGATTTCATTTGTATGATTTATTAAATTTTTTTTTTTTTAGAACTTCTTCATAACAAGAAGTAGCTAAATCTCCTTCTTCTCCAATAATCCAATTCTCATTCATTAATATGAATAGAGGTTTATTTCTACAATAATGTCATCAAGTAGTGGGATCAAATATTTTTTCTAAAAATATTGGTGGTGCCTTTGAAATCTGAAGTCCTCGCTAACTTATGAAAATTTCTTTTCCTTCCAACACAAATTTTTCTCTCCTTTTTATGCAAATATTCACATAAAAATATGTGTATTGTTATATTGATAGAAATTTACAGCTATGTGACTTATCTAATGCAACAATTAAGATCTAAAGGGCACACATTCATATTCTAACTCTTAAAAAAACCATATAGGCGTACGCAATGTATACTTTGGAATAAAAAATATAACTATCTAGTCACTTTTATCCTTACATAGAAATTATAGGATCTATCTTATGTCCTCTATATAAATTTATTTTAGATCTCCCAAATATTTACATTTTTTTTCCAAAAACCCTTTGTCCCAAGATTCCATAGGGAAACCATACAAGGGAATTAAAATATTATACTTATTTGGAATTTTCTTTAAACTTTTATAATGAGGAAACCAAGGCTTAACAATTTAAAATCATAAATCTTCTTAGAAGGAGAGAATAGATTTAGCTATTTTGATACAATATCTAAGGATGATAATCAATAATTCTTCTAGTAGGATAAAAATGAGAGCATATGGGGACTAATTTTCTCTCAACCCCAACCTAGTAATCTTATCCACCAACTATTTACTTGTGAAGTGTTTGACTTAGGCATAGTAATTTAGGACTCAAACTTGATCATCAACTCTACAACTATCTATTACCACTTGACAAATACCATCTACAATTTTATGTTGTAGATGCTATAATTCATTGTCTATTTCAAAATTATTTGATATTATTTTCATGAAGCACACCTTCTTCACTAGATTATTTTTATAATTCATATAAAAAATGAGGGCATATAAAAAACATTCTTTTCTAGCATATAACTTAGTAACCTCATTTGTAAACTATTTACTAGGGAATTAGCTAATTAAGGCATAATAATTTAGTGCTTGAACTTGCTTCTCAACTCTCCCACCATCCATTACTACTTGAATACCATCAATTACTCTTAGGGTTTTAAATTTTTTAAAATTTGAATTGCTTCACATATGCAAATTTTATTTCTCATGGGTATTTGCCAATCCTTAAAATTTCATTTTTTTCTTTTTGGTATCATTCTCTATTCCCCAAATCAATAGCATTTACACCTATTTCCATTCCTACACGTTTCAAAAGGTAGGTCATTCATTGCACATTTCCTAGCCCTTCTTGTCTTTTGTGCACACAATTTTAAAAATTTATTTGTGCCATCTATGTCTCCAATTTTTTGCTCCTTTAAACTTTACTCTTCGTTACTTCAATTTTTATTCATGATGTAGTTATATTTCATTCAATTTTGATAAAAAAATAAATATATTTCAATAAAACATTTTACTAAAAAAAATTCAAATATTTAGCAACTATATATTCATATTTAGCTATTTATTTAATCTAACTCATACACATTAAAGTTATAGTAATAAAAAACTAATTAAAAAGAAAATTTATATAATTTGTACTTTTAATGTTGTTATGAATAAATAGAATACATGCCTTTTCCGGCCTGTCAAACCCTTCCTGTTATTCCATATCCTTGGAGAAGGGCTTACATAACCCCAACCCTTGAATTGTCTTGGTTGTTTATGATTTCCTGATTAGTATGTAGTCTTTTGCCAAGCCCTTCCATCTAGAAACCCTCGCCATGGCACCTTTGTGAAATAAAATTTCAAAAAATTCCCATTAGGAGTGTTTCATGCTCGGAGCTCTTCCATTGACCAGATTTGTGAATATTAAAATGTTGACAATAAAATATTTAAAATTGGGACAAAATAGGCTAGAAAAGGGCAATACCATCTTAGTCCAAACCTATTTTGGGGCTTTTGCTATCATTAAATGAATATCAAATATTAATTCCCAATTTTATTTTTATTTTCCAAAAATAATTACAAAACAACCCAAAAATTATGAGCATAATTAGGTTCACCTGTACATAAGGGGGAGCTAAACCTAGTGTAAAATTGTTAGGGGTGACAATTTATGATGCTACACTACCTTTCTTACATATGTAAGGCTTTCTCATTGTATTATACACTTCTTTTTATATATTGATAGGCATACTATTGTGTTTATTTTGTTCACTTGTGGAAGTTTGTTTCATGCTCTTGATTTTTACATTCTTTGGGTCATCACGAGTCTTATTTTCTTCACTTGTACATTTTATTGTATTTGCATCATTTCTCTTTTGGAGAAGGGTTGAAATTTTCCATTGGGTTTTTCTCCTTTACTCCACTTTATGTGATATTTTTACATGAGTACCTAACATAGCCTTGTAGTTGAGACTCATTATTAGTGCATGCATTACTCCTTAATTTGCACTTAAGGGGGGTTATTAGTGCAAATAGAGTCATTATCATACCTAGTTAGCTAATCACCTTTCTAGGATTGAACTATTCACACCTATATTAAGTTTACTGAGGTTTTTTTAGTTGTTGTGAACAAAACCCAAAATCATTTTTCTGTTTGATGTGTAGAAGATGCAAATTTGTTGCAAAAATAAAATACCTTCAACAAAACATTACTACAAAAGTATGCATGCAGTAGTGTTTTAAAATAATAACTTATTAAAAATAAATAAATCAATACCTAATTTTCAAAATGTCTTTACAATGCTTCAATGATAGGGCTAAAATATTGATCCACTAAAAAATAAAGAAAAAACTAGTGCAGTTCAATGCCCTGATACCATGTTGGAGAATGCCAAGACCAAAGAGATCAAATTGATAATCTATTACAAGTAAAAATTTACGAACATGATATCATATTGATAGAAATACTATTATTTTCATCATTTCGCTTGTGGAAGGTTATCAATTCAAGCTCTATGATCTTGGAATTATCCAACATAAAGACCTAAGATTAATAATTATATTTCTCTCCTTTCACTCTTGTAAGGTTGTTAATTGGTTATGACCCTAACTAACCCTAATTGAATTTTAATCTTAGCCTTAAATGTAACCCTAATTCTAATTCTAACCCTAGACTTAATTATAACTCTATTCATGATGATAATTTTAATACTAACCTTAATTCTAATTATGAGCCTAATTATAACTATAATACTAATTGAACCCTAACCCTAACCCTTCTTAGAACACAAACCTTATTGAACCCTTACCGTATCCTAAAATTAATCCTATCCCTAATCCTAATTGTCTCTAACCCTAGTTGAAACCTAACCCTAACTCTAGTTGTGTCCTAACCCTAACCCCAACTCTAATCCTAACCTTTACCCAAGGCTTTCTCCTATAACCCTAACCTTAACCCTAATCTTAATCTATCCTTAATCTTAATTGAATTCTTATCCTAATTGAATTGAACCCTAATCCTAACTAAGCCATTACCATAATCATAACCCAATTATAATCATAATCCTAACTAAGTCATAATTGAATAATCATAAAGTTATATAATTTTTTCATATGATAAACTTATGTGTAAATGTAATTCTTAATCACATTATTTTTTTAATATAAATTTATTATATATATTTTTGTATTTAATTTTATAATTTTAAATTGATTTTACATGTGCATTTATTATAAAAAAATATCTATTTAAGTTGCTATATTTTTCTAGAATAAAACCTTTAGTAAGACTTAAAATTACACATTTAACTAGAATATATAGAAATGTGGAGAGATATCCTAACCCTATTTGTATTTGAAGCTCAAATCAAAGCCCGATTCCATGTTTACATTCCCTTATTGAATTGTAACTCTAACCTTTATTGTTACCATAATTAAACTTTGGCCTTAATTAAATTACAACCTTAATTGAATCATAACACTAATCAAACTCCAACTTAACTCTAACCCTAATTGAACTCTAACCCTAACCCTAAAACAATAGATTTTAGTTAAACACATATGTTTTATTAGTGTTATGATTCAATTAAGGTTATAATTGAATCATAACACTAATAGAACATACGTGTTTCATTGAATATAATTGCATTAACAAAAAATGTTTCTTGACATAATTAGTTTGGAGGATTGAATATAATTCCATTATCCAAGATAGAGTAGATTTTAAAAATAAGCACTAAACTAAAAAAAAATGGCAAAGGTATACACAATTGTTGATGATACATGTAATTTTTTGATATGGATTTGGGCATAAATACCTCTACTTAGAGCCTCATTGAAATTTCAACCAAAAGAGTGTAGAATATGCTTTCTATAGAGCTTTTCAAATAGATAGATTGGTTGAAACCAAGGGAAATTGTCAATTGCAATCCAAACAAAATTGATTGTAACCAAATATGTAATATAAACATTTTTCAAATGTTGTATACAAATATTGTATGTATTTGAAGACTGTATTTCATAATTATATACACAAACAAAGACTAATTTTTGTATCAGCATAACCATTGCACCTCTTTTGTAACACCCCTCCGTTTTGGATATTTGGATTGAAAGTGTTTTCTTGGTAATGCTTTGTTATGCTTATGATGTGACTTTGGAACTTGGTTGCTTTTGATTGCAATTGTTAAATGATGTGAAAGTTATATTTTGATGTAACGTTATTTTATTTTGATGTTATCTTTATGGTGTGTTTTGGATTAACATAGAAGATATTTGATTTAATGATGTTTATGCTATTGATCATATCATTGATGTTAGATGCGTCAGTTAGTGATACTGTATTGGTGAAGGGGACGGGATTGTATCACTCGCTTGCGAGTGCCCTACAATTCCAAGATTTCCTCTTCACGGTGTGTTTGATCATATTATATATATATTGCACGTTCGACATGCTCTTTGTTGTAGGTTGACAGGTACATGACATCGACTCCACCTGGCTTCACAGGTCTGAGCGTGTCCATTTACCAATGGTAATCGATTGGGAGATAGTAGCTAGGTTTTCCGTCCCAAGTCCGTCATCTTGTTGTAAGTTGTGGTGTCATGATTGAAGGGTTGTCCTTGTCATTGTGCAGTTTGACTGTTGAGTATTTATTTAATTTATGGTTAGTGTTTAATTAATTAATCTTATTTTATAAAATAATTAATTAATATTGCATTGTTACTTGATTTAATTGTGAGTTAGTTAAAAGTTAAATTTAAAT
>VDFB02026476.1:0-31318 GCA_007258455.2 Sequoia sempervirens | reverse complement strand
TTTTTTGGATTTTCAAAATGTTTTGATTTTTTTTTTTTGTCTTTTTGAAGTTTTCTGATGTTTTTGTGTTTTCTCATGTCATTTTGTGATGTTTTTGGATTTTTCTCAGGTATTACGTCTCCAACACAACTAATGTAAGAACCAATATGACACATGTCAAGTGTTTGCCCCCAGTCGAGTATAAGACCAATTGATTATGAATAGGGTAAAACAGGGGATATGAAATGCTCTCGATGTCAATCGTTCTAAGTTATGGGAAAGACTACCACTTATTATGAATGGTATATACAAATGATGGACAGGAAAGATAAGGGATATGTACAGGGATAGGTATTATGTACAGGGAAGTGGACTATGTACAAGGTAGTAGAATAATAGTAGACAAAGGAGCAAAGTTGAGTACACATGGCGCCTGTTTGCCAGGTTTTCACCATGGTACCTATCCAAGGCGCCACCGAAGTGGTTTTCACCATTGGACGAATGATTTGTCTTTACTATTTTTCATATTATCTAATTTTTTTGGTGTTACCAAGACGCCTGTTTGCCAGGTTTTCACCTTGATAACAATTTTTTTGATTTTTTTGATTTTTTTGTATTTTTTTTTTTTTATTAATTAAGACAAAGGCTCCCAGAAGCTATGCGTAGAACTTCTTCATATGCATACTATTGATTGGTGAGGACAATGGTTCCCCTTCAAGAGTAGAGAGTTGGTACGCTCCTGATCCAAAAGCTTCTGTGACAACATAAGGTCCTAACCAATTAGGTTCAAACTTTCTTGGTTTGTCTCTTTCTGCTTGATTCTTTGGGTTCTCCATTAAAACTAGGTCACCAATGTCAAAGTTCCTGTTCAAAACCCTCCTGTTATAGCTACGGCGAAGGTGATTCTGGTATGCTTGAAGATGGTCTAGTGCCTTCTATCTTCGCTCATCTAAAAATTCTAGCTCATGGAGTCTCGACACTCGGTACTCTTCATCATCAATATGGCCTTTCAGGGATACCCTTAGGGAAGGAATCTCGACCTCAATAGGTAAAATGGCTTCAGATCCAAAGACAAGTGAATATGGGGTAGCACCAGTGGGAGTACGGATACTTGTACGATAAGCCCATAAGGCAAGGTTAAGCTGTAAATGCCAGTCACGACCAGCATCATTGACAGTCTTCTTGAGGATTCTAATGATGGTCTTGTTAGATGCCTCTGCTTGGTCGTTACCTTGTGGGTAGTATGGGGTGGAAAAGTGATGTTGGATATGAAATTCATCACACAAGTGGCAGACTTCTTGGTTCTTAAATGGGCGGCCATTGTCAGTGATTATGGACTGAGGGACACCATACCGACAAGTGATATAGTTTAGGATAAATCTAGAAATCTGTGTGCCGGTAATGTATGTCATAGGAATGGTTTCAATCCACTTTGTAAAGTACTCAGTGGTAGTGATAATGAACTTGTGTCCATTAGATGATGTGGGGTGGATTCACCTTATGAGGTCGAGTCCCCACGGGCAAGCAGCCAAGTAGACGGATAGGACGGTTCGGTGGCCGGGCATGTATCAAATCTCCATGGACTTGGCATTGGCGGCATTTTGTTACAAAGACATATGAGTCTTTTTCCATAGTAAGCCAATAATAACCCAGTCTCATAATCTTTTTGGCTAAGGTAGGACCGCTAGAATGGGAACCACATATACCCTCATGCACCCCACGCAAGGTTGCTTGTGCTTCAGTAGAATCAAGACATCTCAGTAAGGTATTGTCTAAAGTGCGTCTATATAAGGTGTCTCCGACGATGGTATATTTGGCTGACTTGCGGAGGAATGTTCTACGTTGGTTATTGGATAGGCCAATGGGTATGACGTCAGCATGAAGGTAATCGTAGATTTCTTTGTACCATGGGGAATCGGGACCAACGATGTTACACACCATTTCAGAATCTAGGATATCATAGGCTGGGATCAAAAGTTGTTCTACCAAGAACTCAAACTTAGGCACGTTGTTAGGAATGTCAAGAAGTGATGCAATTGTAGCCATAGCGTCTGCTGCCCTGTTTAAAACATGAGGTATTTGATGAAATTCAACTTTTTCAAAGTACTCTTTAAAACTATCTACCATGCGCTTGTATGGAGTAAGCTTCTCATCCTTAGTCTCATAATCATCATTTACCTGTCTGATTACTAGTTGAGAATCACCATAAACCTGTAAAACCTTAATTTTCCACTTGACCGCCATGCGTAACCCTGTCACTAGAGCTTAATACTCTGCCATGTTGTTAGTGCATGGAAATGCAATCCTGAATGACTTAGGGATGGAATCACCTTGTGGTGTGATAAACAATATCCCACTCTTAACCATGATTTTGTAGCGTGAACCATCAAAGTACGCTCTGTTATGTTTGTACAAATGTGAATATGAACTCATCAGGAAAGTCTGCAACTAATGGGTGATCTGCCTGTATGGGTGCATTAGCTAACTGATCAGCAATGACCTATCCTTTAATAGCCTTTCTTTCTACATACTGTATATCATACTCACTAAGTATCATAACCCACTTGGCCAGTCGCCCTGTTAATGCTGCCTTGCTAAGAAGATATTTCAGAGGATCTATTTTAGCAACCAGCATTGTTTGATGGTTTAACATGTAGTGCCTCAGTTTTTGGGTAGCAAATACTACTGCAAGATAGGCAAATTCAATGTTACTATAATTGAGCTCATAACCAACCAAAGTCCGGCTGATATAATAGACTGCCCTTTCATGACCTTCATCATCATTCTGTGCAAGCAATGCTCTGAGTGATGAATGGGTTGTTGTGATATAAAGAATCAATGGTCTCCCTTCAACAGGTGGCATTAAAACAAGTGGTGTAAGTAAATATTCTTTAATCAGTTGAAAAGCCTCTTCACACCTAGGTGTCCATGCAAAGGGTACTCCTTTCTTAAGTAGATGTTGAAAAGGGTGTGTCTTGTCTGCTAGCTGCACTATAAATCTTCTGATAGATTGCAACCTTCCCTGTAATGTCCTTAGTTGACTGAGATTGTTGGGTGGTGGCATCTCCATGATTGCTTTCACCTTAGCAGGATCTACTTCAATGCCTCGTCTAGAAATGATATAACCTAACAGTTTTCCTGACTTGACTCCAAACACACATTTCTTTGGATTGAGTCTCACATTATACTTCTCCAGCCTCTGAAATACCCTATCTAAAACTTGTAAATGTCCTGCACGTGTCTTATATTTTACAATAAGTTCATCGACATAATCCTCCATACAAGTGTGTACTAGATCATGAAAGATAGTAGTCATGGCACGTTGATAGGTTGCTCCTGCATTCTTGAGTCCGAAGGGCATAACATTCCAACAATACGTTCCCCAAGGACAAGTGAAGGTTGTCTTAGGTTGATCTTCAGTGGCAATTCTAATCTGGTTATAGCCTAAGAATCCATCCATAAGGGACAACATCTCATATCCTGCTGTCATGTCAACTATCATGTCAATATTAGGCAAAGGGAAGTCATCCTTAGGACAAGCTTTGTTGATATCTCTAAAATCGGTGTAGATGCGGATGCCCCCAGCTGGTTTGGTAACTGGTACAAGATTGGAAATCCAATCTGCATAGTCAATAGGTCTGATGAAACCAACGTCTAAGAGTTTCTTAAGTTCTGCCTTGACTAATAAAGCAATTTGTGGATGCATCTTTCTCAACTTTTGTTTTACTGGTTTGGCACCTGGTTGTAAAGGCAAGTGATGTAGAACAAGTTTAGGATCCAACCCAAGCATGTCAGCATATGACCAAGCAAAATTTATCTGTCTTCGTTCAAAGAAATCATGGAACTCCGATTTCTCTTGTGTTGTCAATGACACTGCCAAATAAATCAATCGAGGATTCTCTTTTGTGCCTATGTTGACTTCTACTAATTCTTCCATGAGCATGGGTGACTTTTCCTGTGCAATGGGGAGAATGTTCAAACCTCCATCCTTAGGCACCTCAGAGAGGTTTTCACCTTCGGATGCGTCCTTTCTTTTTACTTTTTCATTGTCTAGAGGTGCCTTTCGGTTTTCACCTAGAGACTCATCCTTTTTATCTTGTTTATTCTTTTTCTCATTTTTGCAACTGGAGGGTTGAACAGATTCCCCAAAATATGCTTTATTGTCCAAGTCAATGGTAAAACTAGCTTTATGATCTTTGTTAGGTATGCCTTCACGTAATCCGAGGAACTCAGCAATTGCTTCGTCGTTCTCAAAAGTGTCTAAGACAGGCGTATCTTGTTGATCCCAATCTATGAGTTAGGGATAAACTAAGGGCATGTCATCGTCGGAGTTATCAAAGTCTAATGGGGTCAAGGTAAAGATTGAATTATTCATGTGATTACAAAAGTCTTGTACCAAGTCTGTTTTGCTCTTGGGTTTGGGTCAAGTGGATGAATAGGTGGGCCTAATGCCAAGGTTTGACTATCGGAAACAAGTGGTTGAGGTTGCCAAGAGGTAGGATCAAGTGATTCCCAATAGTAATGTTTAAACCATTCCTCTTTTGTCATTTTCTTTGGTGGACAGGAATTCAAAGGATTGGGTGAAGAACTTAACATCAAGTCGAGTTCTCCAAATAACTTGTCAAGGTCCATGGAAGAAGTAGAGGATAAGGAATCCCACTCATAATCATTAGAGTCAGGGGAGTTACAATGATTTTGGTCTATTAGTTCATGAGATGTCTTAATATCATCTGAAGCACGTACTTCCTCAAGTAAGGGTGATGGAGTACTAGGAACGCCAATCTGAATCGGTTGAAACCCTAGCCCTACTCCTTTTGGCCATTGAGAAACAAATATTGGTTCCACTCTACCATCTTGGTTTAAACCTAAACCACTTTGTCCGTCATATCCTTTGCTTTGCATGATTTTGAAACCCTTTCCATATAGACTTGTAGGAATATGAGCAAGTAAAAGGGGTTCTTGATTATCTTCCTTGTACAGCCAGGAAGTGAAATCTTCTGTATCCACAGCCTCTTTGCTTAATTCACCCCATTTAGTGAAAGTTGTTGTGGGGGGAACATGTATAGTGATCATAGATTTTCCCCTACCTGCTATAGGTAAACCATATGACTTAGGAGGAACCAAATGGCTAACACAATAAGAAGTCTTCATGTAATACTCTCCACAACCGTTGTCTTGGATCTCGACCCTAGGAGTGGTAGGAAGTGGGGGTGAAACAGATGTTCGAGTGAGTGTGGACGGGTCAACATAAGAAGATGGATTGGATGATGAGGCCTCTTGGTTCACTGGCACTTGGCGTTGAGGGATCTCCTTTAGATTAGTGCAATACTGAAAAGGATCGGGATCACCATCAATAGTTATTTTGGTGCCATTGTAAGGGAATTTAAGACACTGATGATATGTGGAAGGGACCGCCTTCATGGCATGAATCCATGGTCTACCTAGCAGAAGGTTATAAGGGAGGGTGAGATCCAGGACCTGGAATTTTGTCTCCATTACCGCAGGACCAATTCTGATAGGAAGTGTTACCACCCCCTTTGATTTTCGTTCTTCATCATCATAAACCTTAATGACAATACTCTTAGTGGTGTCTATGCATGCTTCTGAGATACCTAATGCCTTAATTAGTTTTAAAGTGCATAGATTTAACCCTGCTCCTCCGTCTACCAAAACTCGTCTAACTTTGGTGTCATCGACAAGGACTTCTAGATGTAAAGGGTCATTGTGGTTCGTCTTGTCTGTGGCATAGTCTTGTTCAGAAAACATGGCATGATGATTATTGGTCAAGTAGCCCACCATTTCCTGGAAACAATTGACATCAAGGTCAGTAGGGACTGTGGTGTTTTGTAAAGCCTTATCGAGGATAGACCGATGCTCAGGAGAGATACGCAACAATTCCAAGATTGAGATTTGGGCTGGGGTCTTCCCCAACTAATCAAGTAGGTTATATTGTAACTTGGAAGGTTGAGGTGTTTGCTGTGATGGAGGGCCTGGGATAGTAAACTTAGTACGGCGAGTATTGACTGCACACTCAGGATTAGCATTGATAGTAATGGTATTGATGTTTTGATCAGCGGCGCGAAGGCAATGAATGATTTTGCCACTATCATAATCATGTTTGATACTCGCATAATTGGCGGACATATTGGTCTTAGTACTCGAATTGGGGATAGTTCCTTTCCCATGGTCATGTAATGGGTCTGAAAAGACCTGATGATCAGTGTTGGATGTCTTTTGTTTTTGTCCACTAACCTCAATAATTCTCTTGTCAACAAGATCCTGTATGATATTCTTCAGTTGTCGACAGTTTTGTAGGGTATGTCCCTTAGTCCTATGATAATCACATAAGGCATTGTCATCCCACCAAGTTGGTTTAAACTGTCCTGGATCATATTGTCTTGGTTCCTGCAGTTGTATGAGATTGTGTTGTAACAGTTGTTTGAACATCGACTCAATGGGTTCCCCTAAGGGAGTGAACTCGCGTTTTTGAAATCTCCTTGGTTGTGGACGTTGAGTATTGGAGACCGTGTTAGGAGGTTGATTGACAGCATTAAGCATGTTGGAAAAAGTATGAGGTCCTTGTAATGTGAGGAGGGGTCTTGCTTGTAATGTTTTAGCATCCACCACCCCATCATTGGTTTGTTGCAAGACCAGAATCTGTTTCTGTCAGTGGGGGTGTTTTGTATGATTGGGTTTCTATTGGATGTTGTCATTTTGATTTCACCCTTTCAATAAGATCCCTATTATCACCCCTTTTCCACTCAGTTCTCAAAAAGATATGCAACAATGTACTCCTTAAGTTAAATTCTCTCGAAGTTTTGATGAAGGTTTTGAAACATTGTAACCTTTGTTTTTCTGTATCCTATCGACACCTACTTGCAATAGTTCTCCATCTCTGGAAGAAAAAAATGAATGTTTCACCTTCGTCTTGTGTTGTGTGGCACAGGGTTGCTATATTTATCTCATGGTCAATGTGGAAGGAGAATTGCTCCTCAAATTTCTCGACTAGTTCTCCCCATGATCTAATGCCAGAATCTAAACCTGAAAACCATTCTAGTGCCACTCCTACAAGACTTCATGGAAATAGCCTCATAAGATACGTGGGATCGTAAGCGACATCTATGCATATGGTAGAAAATTCCCTAATATGTTCTACTGGATTGCGTTTTCCATTGTACTTAGGAAGATTCGGTATGACATATCCATGAGGGAAAGGTGTCATGTACAATGATCTATCAAAAGGGAATGGGCATATGTCCTTTGGTGAAAATGATTTCTTAGTTGAGACCGACATGTTATCCATTTGTGTTTGTAATGCGGTGACGTGAAGCTTCTGCGTGATCGCCAACTTGGGTCAAAGATGTGCTAGAGGATTACATGGATCCATGTACAGTATTCAACTAAAGTCTCGATGGGTTTTGATTGATCGTTGGTATCCGGGAGGTGGATTTGATTCGTAATATTGGTAACGTATTCGGCTATCTCCGTATCTCAGATAAATCTATGTTGACCTCGGGTTCTCAGAAACAGATTTTTGAGTACCCACTCTACGACAAGGGAATAAGGATCTTAATCTATGTGAATTGCTCTTGAATTGAATCCATGTGGACTCGATCGACTACCAATCAGGCAAGGATTCTGATTCGTAACCGATGTAAATTGGTTTACGCGGAACTGTGATGGACGGATTCTCGACACCAACTGGGTGAAAGGACTGACCGAACTCCATGTAAGTGGGATTTCCAAAACCGCCAGAGAGTAACCTTGACCCGAAAATCGCAGAATTGACTTCGATTGCTATATTGAAAGGATACCGCCCTCGCTTGTGTGTAATAATGCTGGTATAGTGTAATTAGTGACTTGAGCACTAAAGGGTAATCGACCTGGTATGGTAATTTTGTGATACTGGGGCATTAGGTATAACCGCTGACTGAACTTGTGGCAATCGGTTATTGGCAGGTGTGGAGGTTAAGGTTTTAGACCTTTTATTCCCAACAAGAGGACCGAAGGGAGTAGATGATGAAGCCCCTGTAGTGAAATTAAATCCCGACGTCATGCTAGGTGTACCAAATGGGGACGTATGGACTGTCGTACTCTGTGTAGACATGCTAGATGGCATAGTCGTGCTGACCTGAGGTATAGTAGTACTAGCAGAAGTGGTATTTGTCCCTTGTGTAGGTTGAGTTTGTAAGGTGCTAATGTCAAATCCTGGAGGTAAGGTAGCACCTTCAGTTAGCAATTTGCCTAAAAACCGTTGACGATCATTTGCTAGGTACTCATCTACAAAAGAGGCAAACTCAGGGTCTTGTGCCGCAGCCTCTATGTCCTCCACTACAATGAGTCCTTGAGTGTTTCTAGCGGTGAATTTGTCTAATAAAGTCTTATGAGGTCTTAAAGAAAATGGATTGATGAACTCGCTTGGGTTCGACATGTTTTCTCTCTCTCTTCTCTTAGACCTAGTTTCAACCATGTAAGACAAGCTCAATATGTGGGAAATGCAAGACTATATCTAGAAACTGTATGACTCTATTCTATGTTTTTGGGGTTTTCTTATGCAAATAATGAATGTTCTAGGATGACACTAGTCTAGACTCTAAAGATGCAAAGTCTAAGCAAGACCCTAAAGTGATCAACTCTATAAACCCAAGATGAAGGGACCAACTACCTAAAGTCAAACCAAGGTGTCAATTTAGTTAAGTCAATGAACCAATGTAGGACGAAGATCAAAGACAAGTTGAGTTTCCTAACTAGACTGATGAGCTAGGATGACTCTCTATAGGACAAAGTATAAGATGATAAGACGAGGTTCAATGACAGATTTCATTGACACTATGACCTTTCTAGAGAATAGATGGTGGACTACTCCTAAAGTTTGTAAAAGTGACCTTTCTAGAAGTCTAATGCAAGGTGATATGT
This sequence comes from Sequoia sempervirens, assembly GCA_007258455.2. NCBI lineage: Eukaryota > Viridiplantae > Streptophyta > Pinopsida > Cupressales > Cupressaceae > Sequoia > Sequoia sempervirens. Next base: position 22,423 of record VDFB02026476.1, on the reverse strand, counting down.
ACCCTAAGATGAAGGTAAACTCTAACTGAAGACAACTATGGTAATGACTAAATGAACCTAAAGGATGCAAAATTGAGCAAATCGTTTTAGGTTTTTGTTTCAAAGACTATTTGTGTGAAGACCACTGAAACTGGTATAACCGTGTTGACTGGACAGTGACTGTAAATTTTGGTTTTCTGGTAATCAGACAGATGCGTCATTTAATTTTTAGTTGTGGCTCAAAATTAACAGTTGCGGTTCAAACTGACAGATGCGACTCAGAATATACCAGATGCGACTCAAATTTTCATATGCGACTCAAAATATAACGCATGCAATTTTTCCAAAGCAGAAGCGAGCCAAACTGACAGATGCAACTCAAAATTAACAGATGCGACTCAGAATTTACAGTTGCGACTCAAAAATAATAGATGTGACTCTAAAAATTAGATGCGTGTTTCTGGTGAACAGTTGCGACTCTCTGTGAATTTTTAGTGACATGAAATTTAAACTGACTCTGTTTTCCATGATCAAATTTTGACAATCAAAGACAATCATAAGACAAAGTGTTTTCAGTTTCAATTTTGGACTCAAAGAATGTTTAAAGTGATAACAGACAAGCACATCCTAATAGGCCAAAGGCCTAGGGTTTGTATACTTGGTATAGCCCACCTAAATACCCTAGATTGGTGATGAACACCTTTCCTTCTCGAGAGCGGATAGCTTAGGAATTTGGTGGCATTGGCTCCCCTCCACGGCTCATTAACATCTTTCGAGCACACCAATTCTGAATTCTTTGGGCAATGACCTCCCAAGAACTGCTATCTCTACTCAAGGGGATCACAGAGTATCTTCGGCATGATACTGCATCTCCACTAATACCAAGCAACGTCACAACAGGTTGGTCTCTACAACAAAAGGGTATTTAATTCGGGCATTCCGTTCGTGGGGTGTGATCCATACGGCGCGAGTCCCCTTTCAGATCCATCTCGTCGAAACCACACTCATGATTCTTGGGGTTTCCCCAAGAACCCACTTTTGTATACCGGCTGGAAGTCCCTTGGGTTCAAGGTGCTACCGGTCTGAGTCATCCTGGGGTGAGTACTTTTCCCACCAGAACAGGCCCAAGTTCTAGAGTTGGTAACCATTTCTCTTACACCCAGGATCGCACAGATGTGCAAGGGGAGAGGATACTTCTGATATACCAAATCATAAGGGTAACTAGACTTGTGCTTTCACACCAAACACAGTAGACAGTTGTTAATTTTAATCCAAATGAAAGATTTGCTATGCTACCAAACAATCTGTTTCAAAATTTAACTAGGGTCTTCGACAAGCGTCCTGCAGAAGATATCATTAGTAATTTTTCAATATTGTCTTCGTCAATCGTCCTACAAAAGCTTGTTAACTCCAAATGGCCACACGCTGAAAATCAAATATCAGTAACACAAAATCAATTGAAAATTTCAGATTGCCGAAAGCAGAAATAAAATTTTACTAGTCAATTACGTCGCTTCATTACCAATCGACACAGCTTTTCCAGCCATACCGGATACCGCTAAGGTTTAGAATTGTCGACGTATCGCTTTCTCCTAGATGCTACTCATAACCAATTGCTAAAACTCTTCACACGCGGTTCAAAAATTCAATTGCGTAAACTTCATTACGTCACCCGTACGAAAAATCTACAAAAACGAAAATTAAAAGATCTACGGATCTGCGAAGATGGTGTCTTCACGTCGGGTTCACCAAATGTAACGCCAAAATAAAAGCTTTGCACAATAGACAACAAGGAAGATTAGAAGCACACATGTAAATAATACCAAAACCTAAAATGCAAATTCATTCGTTAAGCAACAAAGAACATGGGAAAGTAAAAACGTAATTAAAAAATAGAACAATCTCACCAATCTTCAAACGTATTTCCATGATTCCATCTAATTGCTCCTTCTCCATTTTGCTTGTGTAGTATAATTGCCCCTCGCATTTTCAAGTTCGTGCGCATAGCCTAAGATAGTGATTAGCAAAATATCGAAGATTCAAGACAAAAGTGCTTTCCAAAGTTACAAAATTCACGAGAGAGATTGGAATGAAGAATGACCAATCAATTTATAGAAAATTGATTATTCGAACGACAGGTCAAGATCGAAAGATCAACGGATGGTTGAGATTGAGAGATTGGACATGCATTCACGATAATCGATAGAATTAAAGATTAAATAAATTATTTAATCTTCGGCCTGGATTCGAAAATATTAGAAATATCTTGCATGACAAAGATAAAGATTGATTATAACGAATTTGTTCAACGCTATCTATTAACACTCCTAATTAATTAAATAAATAATATTTAATTAATATGCATGTGCACGCAAATGAGTTAGAACTGGACTATTGAATGGTTAGACGAGCAGATTACTCGAGAATGCCACTCAGACATCAAATGAATAGTTAACTGAACGATTAAAATAGATGTCGAGTTGAGTAAAAGTGAATACTTAGATAACTCACATAATTATCTAAAATATAGAAGAATGTGTTAAAATAGAATTTATGAATTAAATAACTCATTTAATTCAAGAGACAATATTCGAAGGATAATTAAATAAATAATATTTATTTAACTAAGTGATGAAAGGACTCAAAATGAATAATTAAATAAATTAAGAATTTATTTAATTATAGTTGGGATATGATAAAGAATAAATTAAATAATGATTTATTTAATTTAACCGGAAGAATAAGGTTAATTAGTAACATAATTAAATAACAAACATTTATTTAATTAATAAAATAAATAAAGAAAAGTGAATTAAGTAAATAATTGAAATTATTTAATTAATAGAAGAATTAATGTTAAGATGTATAATTAAATAATTGACATTATTTAATCATGACCATGAATAATACGAATTATGCAAAATATGGAAGTCGCAGGCTTAAACCAGATTTCGGTGTCTACAACTCCCATGCTTTGCAATTTTGTAGGAACATGATTGAAGTGATTTTTAGGTACATGGATAATGAAAAACATGGAATGGAGGTGTGGGAACCTCTAGCAATAGTTGAGATTGTGGATTTTCATGATTCCCTAATAGATTTTCACTTTTCCCTCTAGCACCACCTATAAGGGGTGTAAAAAAAACTCATTTTTTTATTATTCAAAGGATGGGAAAATCAATTTAGAGAATAAAAAATAAGAAAACTCTTCCACATAGCTAGGTTTTCTATTCCAATGAAAGGAAAGATATTTTTGTTACATTTTAATTATCTAGATTCATCCCAAATGTTAAATCAATTTATTGTGTAATATTTTAAATAATTATTTTAAAGAGTGGAATTGACATTCATTGAGTGTCTCCATTAATATCATTTTCATTTCCAAATGTATTTGTGATTAGTTTGTCAACCAAATGACTATAAAAACCCTACAAAACTTTTGTATGGTGTCTTTTCACAATAATCAAAGAAATGTTTCAAGTCTAATCATGGATAACTAAGTAGAATCATTGAATATTCTAAAAAATATATGTTTCTTTGAATGTATATGTAGAACCTAAATTACTTGTGTATTCCAACAAATATAGTCTTCAGTGGAACCTTCATTAAGGTGTCATAGTAGAATTTTAATTATTACATGTTTTAAATGAATCCATGACTCAGTTGCCCTATTGGAATTGGAATTATTCTCCCATCAACTCTATTTCTCATCACCACAACACTAAAATAATTCAATCATAATCATTTTCTTTCAATTGTGTTGTATTAATTTTTCTAGATTGCAGGTGTATGCATGTAACAAAAATAGGGGTTTGTATATCCATACCAAAAAAATATGCCTTGTAATTTTTTTTGTTGTATAAAGGTGTAGAGACTTGATTTTTAACTAACACATAGGTATATTATGACACCAATATATGGATACATTGTGCAACAAGTATAGTTTACAATGTGGTAATCATTCAAACCCTATACTAACAATTAGCATAGCACATTAGAGAAACCACCCTTGGTCTTCAGGAAAAAAAGTGAAGGTCTTACCCACCTCAAATATTGGTCCTAAGTTTCCCAGCCTAAACATAGGTTATGTGATACTCTTCTAAATTTTATACCTCTACACTTGGGAGACTATCCAACCTTAGGTATTTGGGGTTTATAGCTCAAAGCAACAACGCAAGTCACCTACCAAATCTACATCAAAAAATACCTATATGTGAAATGACTTGTCCAAGTCATCAATACCATGATAATATAAATAGTAATCAAAAGTTCCACGTAAATATCTAAATACCCTTTTAACAAAGTCTAATTCTCTCTACCAAGGTTAGACATAAACCCACTCAAACTCTTACTACGTTGACAATATCTAATTTAGTGTAAACCATGACATATATTAAACTACCAATAGTTACATTAGACATTCCATCAAAATAATCATAAAATTTAGGACACATGTCTAAAGTAAGCTTAGTGCCAACTGCAACTAGAATAGTTGCTAGCTTAAAGTCATACATATAAAATTGTTGTAAAATTGCATCCAAATACTTACTCCGACTTAACCAAATATTTTTGTGTACATGATCACTATTGATATCCATCCCAAGAATAATTTTTTTATTCCATAAGTCCTCCATATCAAATGTGCAATAATTTAATTTTTGAGCTCCCTAATCATTGCCTTACTATTACCCATAAATAATATGTCATCCACATATAAGACAATAATCAATATCTCATCATCAATAATTTTAATATAAATGTAATTATCTTCCTTCTAAAAATATCCAATTTAAATACAAAGGCATCAAACTTCTAGTAATACATCTTGGGTGATTGTTTTAGACCATAAATGATTATTTCAACCTACAATCCAACCATTACTTTCCTTTTACAAAAAACCATCAAGATGACACATTTAAATCTACTCCTTAAGATTCCCATATAAGAAAGAAGTTTTAACATCTATGTGCCTAATTTTTAAATCACAAATTGCAATAATGGATAAAAGGAATCTAATAGAAGATAACTTAGCAAAAAGAGAATTTTTTTTCCAAAATCAAGTCTCTCTCCAAGAGTAGCCCTTGGCTACTAATTTGGATTAGTATCACTCTAACTAGTTGTTTGCATTAAATTTCTTTTTATATGCCCACTTGAAACCAATGGGTTGTCTTCCCTCAGGTAAACTAACAAGATCCTAGCTATCATAGTTGTCCAAAGTCATTATCTCCTCTTGCATGACCTACATCCAAGACTCAATATCCTTTAAAGAGAGCCTCCTTAAAATATTTGGGTTCATTTTCAATACTCAATAAAGAAAATAGAAAATAGAAAAATGGTGGACTATACCTGTCAACTAGATTTGATTGCCTTGTGGACTTTCTTAAGGTAGGAATAATAGGCTATGCCTATTCTTCTATGTTCTCATCTCACACATCATCATTTGAACTCTCTAAACCTTATTCGTCTCCATCCTACAATCCATCTATAATTATTCTTCCATATGTGCATCTTCCTACTTTTCTATTTTGGTTTCAAAGTGCACTATTTTTGTTCTTTCCTTTTCATTTGGTTGTTCTTCACCTAAATAATCTCTAAACTCCTTGAAAATCGCATTTATTGAAAAAATCATTTTTGGGTTAGGATTCCAAAGATTACAACCTTAACATTCTCATTATAACCAATGAAGATGTCTTTTTGAGATTTTGGATCTAATATAGATCACTTTTTCTAGGGCGTGTGAACATAAGCCTCACAATAAAAAAAATCCTTAAATATGAAGCTAAAGGATTTTAACCTATCCACACTTTATAATGAGTTTTATCAAAAAATAATAATAATAATAATAATATCTATTAATTAAAGAACAAGTAGTACTTAAATCCTCTACCCAAAAGCATCGATCTAGCTTCATCCACTCAACATACTTCTAGATATTTCTATTAAAGTTCAATTCACCCTTTCTACTATTCCATTTTGTTGGGGAGTATAAGGCATAATTTTATGTCAAACAATACCTACATACTTACATAATTCATCAAATTCCCTAGAATGATATTCCCCATCATTATCATATCTCAACACCCTTATCATATAATCTATTTTCTTCTCAACTAAGGCTTTAAATTCCTTAAAATTGGTGAAAAAATAATATTTAGAATAATTAAAATAAATCTAGGTGTATCTAGAGACATCATCAATGATTGTAGGATAATATCAATATTTACCCATATAACCAACATTCACTAGACCAAAAAAATCAAATGAATAATTTATAATAGTCTCTTAGTTGCATTACCTCCAACCAGAAATGAAGATCTATTCTATTTTCCAAATGCACAATGCTCACATAAATTATTTTTATTAATCAAATAATTAGAAAAAAGGCAACCAACTTTTTATTTTATTTTTAAGTATCAATTTTATTAATTATAAAGGAAGAATGTTACAAAATATTGTCTCTTTCCCGAAACTTAGAATCCTTGGAGATAACATAATTACAAAAATGGACATGACACCACCAAGCCCTGATTTCTACTCATATCCCCTTCGAGTTATTGCATAGGGATGAGATAACAAGATAACCCGGCATGCTTTTAACATACTCGTAGCTATAAGCCAATGTGCCATTAGTAGAAATACTATGCTTTTACCATTCTTCTACATACATCAAAATTCCAAAATTATAAAACCCTAGAAAGATTGGTTAGGTCAGTTTTCCTCCTTTTCCATAGTCTACCAGTATTGAATGAAATCATTGACCTAGTAAAATTCATGCATTGGTTTGAAATAGAGCATCTTCTTCATAAAGCGAGCATCCTGCATAGATCTAGTTCTGTGGGATCAAAGAGTAGCCTTGTTAGTGTCGGTTTTTTATTTTCCTTATGTTAGGAAATATTTATTTTTCCTACACACATTATTAAGCTTGCTTAGGTTATATTAGAATGGTTAGGATGAGGAAATGTGGCATAATCCATCAATTATATGTGTCACTCACACCCTTCTTTGGGTAGTTGAGTCTCACAACCTCTTTTGGATTTATTAACCACCTTCCATAACCATTTGCTTGTCCTTACCTAAGTTGGAAAAACCATGTAATCTGGCATTTACCAAGTAAGTAAAACTCCCACCTATTATGGGTAGTTGGGAGCTATTACTCCTCTTGGAATTATTTTCCTCTATTTTGCTATATAAACATCCCTCAACTCTCCCTATGCTAAGTTCACTAGTTCACTTATTCATGAGTGCTAGTTCAGTGTTAAGGGAGTGTTGAGTTTGTCCATCTCTGGATTCTAGTCTTGCTTTCCTTAAGTCATTCGATCCTAGGTGGCTTCATAGCCAAATCTAACATGGTATCAGAGTTGGTTGTGAGTTGTGGATTAGCAGTTTTTTAATCCATTCTTAAAAGAAAAGTATGCTCTTCTCTTGCATCCTATGATGACTTGGAGAATTAGAAATGCTTGATAGAGATCTTAGTTTTTTGGGGGATTCCTTTCTATTTCTATTTATTGTAGGTATTTTAGAGCTTCTTGGAGACATTCTAGGTTCACCATTGAGTTCAAAGCAGGCCAAAAAATTAGATTAGGCTTTTATTTCATCCAAATCAAACACCGGAGATGAGATCTATAAAGGGTTGAAGAATAAAGGTTTTTTATGAAGATCTAGCGAGCTCCTAAAAATTGGGGTATTTTGAGGCAAATGGACTGTGTCATCACGTCTAGAAGGCCCAAAACCCTTATTCCATATAAAATTTGTCAAAATCCAAAAAATTCAAATTTGAAGCAATTTTTTTAATAAGCGGGTTGTATGACCCATCTGTGTAATGTATAGTGCAACATACAAAAAATTATAAGATTTAATTTTGTGTTAAAAATTCATTGTTCTTCCAAAAAAAATGCAATTTTTTTAAATATTATAGAAAATTTTAAAAAAAATTGAAGGGCAAGGTAAACAACATGTAGTTGGGCCCCATACCCTATACCCCAAGGGTACATGAGTACCCCATAGGTTCTCACACCCTTAAAGGGTTGGGGTCCCTTGTGGGCTCGTGGACCCTTTTACAAAGGGCTTGTATGGGGTGGTTCAACCACCCACACACACTCCTTTTATTTTTTTATTAAAAAATCATTAAAATAAAATAAAATATATAAAATAAAAACATTCAAAAGTGCCTACACCCTTTGTACATTCAGTGTGCCTCATTTTTTGTGTCATCCTTTTGGGCACATCCTCTAAACTTGGCTATTTTCTTAAATCTGGAGGAGAACTATTTTTATCTAGTAGTTTTCAAATTCAATAGACTTCTATATTTATCTGGCGGTCTCTATAGTTGGCGAATTTGCTAAAATTAGAGAAGTTTTTCCAAATTTGCAACAATTAACTTTTGAAAACCTGGAACCCTCACCATTGGAGTTTTGTTTTTTGCTCCTGATTTTCAAATGGCTCATTCTTGGCCATACGGAGGTGTTTTTCAACACATTTTTTTATTTGGGTAGAACCTCCCGCTCTTCATAGTGGTGGAATAATTTTTTTCTCAATTTATCCTGTGTTTCTAGAAAATCAGTTTTCTCATCAAATCTGAAGGACAGTCCTCATTTTTTGAATTTCAAACGAATGTAACTTTCACATATGACTCGGATTGAGGAAATTATTTTTTTGAAAGTGAATATTTTTCCAAGCACCAAATATTGGTTCTATTTTGAGGTTCTAATTCAAAGATATTTTTATACTTTTAGTATTTGGTCCATTTTGGAAACTTGTAAAACTCTAGAAATCAACTCCAGCATTTTAAATGCATTGATGTATAAAGTGCCAAAGCATTTTTTGTTGGGGGTGATTATTGATAGAGTGAAAATGGGGTATCTCTTGTTGTGTTTTTTGATTTGTTTGCTTGTGCTTTTATTTTCCTACACATATGGATCATTCAAAGGTTCCTTCGCTAACACCTTAAAATTATGCAATATGGCATAAAAACACATGGAATGCCTTAATGCAACTTGGGTATACTCCATATGTTGAACAAAAGGTAGTTGAACCTACAAATGATAAGTAAAAGATAAAATAGATGCTTGAACATACAAAAGATCTTGGATGTCTTTGTAGTTTTGTTTCCCTTGATCTTATGTTTCAGATTGAAGCATGTACGAATTCACATGATGCTTGGGAAAATTAAAATCTTTGTATGGTACAATAAGTGAAGTCAAAGGCTGTCAAATTGATAATTATTGATGAGACTTGATCCAAAAAAAATTGGCAACATCCAAGGTTATATTACTAAGGTTAATGATTTGAGAGCACAATGTAAAGCATGTGGTATTGAGAAAAAAGACATTCAATTAATCTATATTGTACTAAATAAACTTGGTCCTGAAATTGTAGCTTTTGTTTCTAGCTTTCATACTCACAGACTGACTATGGGATTTGCATATTCTATGCCTTTATTTGCATCTTTTTCTGGGATAATTGCTTGAAGGTTTTTGGATTTGATTGTGTGAATATTCTTTGCATCAACATTTCATATCACACTCTGTGATCCATCATCAGGATGAAAATGAGAGCTCAAGGATAAGAATGATTAGTTGCATACCAAGCATTTATAAAAAGGTATGAGAAAGGAAGGCAGGAGAAGGGGTTGTGTGTGAACCAAGGGACAAGAGGGCAATGACTAGACTAGAGAGAAAAAATAAGAAGAGAGACAAAAAGGAAAAATTAAAGTAACTACACAAAGAAAAATAAGAATAATAATAAATTATATATTATTCTTATTAGCAAGAAGGATAAATAAAATTAACTAATCTAAATAGAAAAGAAAGAACCAAAGATGAAGAAGAAAATAATAAAATTATACGATAAAGACTATTAACAATAAATAATAATCTTATAAAAAATGTAATATTTTTTAATGATAATAGATAATATTATTATCTATTATCATTAAATATAGGACTTAACTAATTATTCTAATATTATTATTCTTATATATTCTCAATAGATAAGAAGAAAAGGAAAGAAGATAAATATTATTCTAATAAAATTATCTACTAACATTATAAAATAATCATTAAAACTATCTAGAAACTTAATGATAATAGTTGATAAAAAATTATAAAATATTATTTATTATCAATAAGCATTAACCAAAAAATAAAAAGAAATGGATAAAAATAAAAAGAATGTAATAATAACAGAGAAATAAATTAAATAGAAAAGAAAATACTAAAATAATAATGCAAGTTTAATCAATTAAGAAAAGATTATATAATGTTAAAAATTAGTATTAATATTATAAAGAATAGAATTATTAATGATTAATAAGACAAAAACAAGAAGGAAACAATACCAAAGGAGAAAAAATTAATATTAATAAATTTGAGAGAATTATTAATAAAGATTAAGAATAAAGTTGTTATTATTAAGGAAGGAAAAAATATCATATAATATTCTTTGAAAACAAAATAAGAACAAACTAAAGAAAAACTAAAAAAGAAAAAATGAAATGTAAATCTAAAAACAAAAAGAGAAAATAAATAGAAAAAATCAAGACACAAGTTAATCAAATTAATGAAAACCTAAAAAGAAAACTATCTAAAAAATGAAAAAACCTAAAAACTATCTAGATAACAAATTATGTAATATTATTTATTATCAATAAGCATTAACCAAAATTAGAAAGAAATGGATATAAAAATAAAAAGAATGTAATAATAATAGAGAATGAAATTAATTATAAAAGAAAATAATAAATAATAATTCATGCTTAATCAATTAAGAAAAGATTAAATAATGTTTAAAACTAGTATTAATATTATAAAGAAAAGAAGGATTAAGGATTAATAAGAAAAATATCAAGGAAAAATTACCAAAAGAATAAATTAAAAATAATAATTATGAGAGAAATTATAAACAAAGATTAAGAAAAAGTTATTATTATTAAGGAAGAAATAGATTCATATTTTATTCTTTGAAAGCAAACCTAAATTAAGAACAAATTAAAAAAAATTAAAATAGAAAAAATGAATTTGAAATCTAAAAACAAAAAGAGAAAATAAATAGGAAGAAACAAGGCACAAGTTAATCAAATTAATGAAAAGCTAAAAAGAAAACCAAAGAACGTGACAGAAAGAAAATAAAGGAAAAAACAAGACGAGGAAGAGAACAATAAAAAAGAGTAAGCCTCTATGACAATTATCATAATATAGTATGATAATTGAAATAGTTGTTTAACCATCTTTTATTAGTCTCATTTACTAAGATAAAGACAAAAGCAAAAGGGGGACAAAAACTGGAAATAAGATGCAAGAACCAACACACAAAGGAGAAGCTAAGGACCAAAAAAGAAGACAGGAAAACCCACTGATTGAGCAAGGAGGAAATAAGGGCACCACTCTAAACATAGAGAAAGGATGGCATGAACAAATGGAGGGAAAAAGGAAGGAAGAGAGGACGGGAGAGGAATGGGGTGGAAAGAAACAAGGATTAGTGATTAGGGGGACGATGACGGGTTCTCAAGTTGGCTAACAAAGGGTGCCAAGACAAACTTAAACTCCATCCCTCATCTCGATTCAAGTTATGGGGATGGTTATTGATTTCGATGGCTTCTTTCAACTTTCTCTTGAAGAATTTATCTTCTTTAGAAAGGACTTGGATGCTTTCAAGGCAGATATGATGCTTAGTTGAAGAGGAGTGGTCAGCAAGGGCAAACTTGTGGACACATTCATGTCTGATGTCAGCACCATGCTCTTTAATTTTGGTGATGAAGGAGTGACCTATTTCGCCTATGTACAGGGTGCCACAAGAACAGGCCACTTTATAGACTCCAAATTCAAGAAGGATGTCCTTGGAGTCTTTGAGAGAGGGGATGAAATTTTCAAGGTTGAGCGGGGCTTGAAGGCACATCGAAGGCCTTTTTTAAGAAGGATCCTAGAGATTTTTTGGGAGATACCATCAACAAGGGAATAGAAACACTTGGAGGGACTGAAGAATGGTTAGGTTTAGAGATGGGAAGGAAACTCCATTTGGCTTGGTTGAAGGCTCTAGAGATTTTCTTGTTAGAGTATTCGTTTAATATGAAGACTCGACAAAGATGAGACAGCTCAAGGCTTAAGTTTTCCTCATCGCAAATTCGATAGGCCCTACAGGCTAGGGTCTTAAGGACCCCAAATTTTTGGCTTAGGTAGTGATGGGAAGAAGAATGGAGGTAGAGATCAATGTGGGTGGCTTTGTGAAATACATGTCAACCTAGCGACCCATCTAATTTTTTGAGGAGAAAAATGTCAAGGAATGAAAGATGGTTGTTGAATTCAATCTCTTTGGTGAAGGAGATGCAAGGAGATATGTTATTGAGGTGGTTGTGGAACTCTTCTAATTTTTCCAAGCAATGAGGCTATCAAATGTTGGTTTCATCCACATAACATTTCCACCACCTTGGTTTGAGGGGTAAAGAATGAAGAGCAATTTCTTCAAAATGCTCCATGTAAAGATTGGCAATGATCGAGGAAAGGGGGGAGCCCATGGAAATGCCATCAACTTGCTCATAGATGACACCTTGGAAAGAGAAAAAGGTAGATCTTAAGCATAATTCAACCAAGGTGGAAATCTCACCATTTTACTTTTTTCTTACAATTTCTAAGGAGTCAAGATGGGAACCTTGGTGAAAAGCGAGACCACATCAAATCTCACCAAGAGGTCATTACTTTCCAATTTTTTGTCCTTGATGAATTGGATAAAATGGGTGGAATTTTTTATGAACGAATCAGATTTTCCAATGAGCAGGGCCAACAATTTGGCAAGAAAGGAAGGAAGATTGTAAGTAGGTGATCCTATGGTGTCAATGATAGGTCTTAATGGGATGCCAACTTTGTGAATTTTAGGAGCGCCATAATACGAGGCATAACTTCCTTGGTGGGTAGGAGATGCTTTTTGGCGGCATCATCAAAAGAAGAGCAAGAAACTAAAGATTTGACTTTTTTATTGGCCTTGGAACACAGGTTACAAGATAACATTTTGTAGTTGCTGGAATCAGAAAGGAGAACAAGCATTTTGGAAATTTAATCTTGTTTTTTCATGATGATAGTTGCATTACCTTTGTCAGCCTTGGAAATGATGAGATCTCGGTTGCTTAATCATTAGTTGAGAGCTAGATGCTCAACTTGTAGGATATTCCACCTAGGGGGTTTGGCATGCCTTAGGGATACGACACATTCTTTCCTCACTTCTTTATCTATATTCAGAGGGAGAGAACAAATGGCACTTTCAATTTCAATGAGGAAGTCGGCATAAGGGATAGCACAAGGAGAAATTACAAAACCAATCCCACGTGATAAGACCTTGATGGCAAGGGGTTCAAGGGGGACAGTGGACAAGTTGACCACTAACTTGTTGTCCTAATCACAAATAAGAGACAAATTGGAGTAGTAGCTAGGTTGAACACAAGCATTAGAATTATGGGGGTGAAATAACAAAGGCTCAAAAATGATGGAGGAAGGCTTGGAGGTGAGGGTGGAGAGTGGAGAAAGGGAGGGGTTCAAAGACCCAAAAGGATGAATGGCACATTGATTAGAGTGGTTAGCTAGAAGAGAGGAAAGAGGGGGTGAAATACAATAGGGGGATATGTGGAGAGGCGAGGGAGAAAGCGTGGTATAGGAGATCAAGAGGAGAGAATGGAAAAGTTGGCATGAATACTTGGGCAAGGCTCGAGGAGAGATATGTTCATAGGAAGAGATTTGATCACAATTAATGATAGGAGTAGAAAGAGATTGAGATACGTTATCACGAATAGATGAACTTGGAACTATTGGAAAGGAGACGTTGGATGATGAACGTTGTTGGTCCGCTGCTGCTAGGTCATCATAGGTATGGATCGACAACGTAGAACTTTTTGTGCCTATGAACTACTTTGAAGCTCCCATGGGTGAAGGTGATGACTGGAGTGTAGTTAGGAAAGGATACATTATTTAATATTTTCTTAATTGATTAAGCTTGCATTATTATTGAGTATTTTCTTTTCTAAGTAATTACTTTCTTTGTTATTATTATATTCCTTTTTTTTTATATCCATTTCTTTCTATTTTTTTTTAATTCTTATTGATAATAAATAATATTATATAATTTGTTATCTACTATTATCATCATGATTATTAGATATTTTTTAGGTTTTTTCTTTTTTTTAGATAGTTTTCTTTTTAGGTTTTCATTAATTTGATTAGCTCATGCCTTGTTTTTCCCTATTTATTTTCTCTTTTTGTTAGTCCTTGCCTTTTAAGGTGGGAGACTAATGTTTTTAGTGCACTCATGCCTATTAATGTATTCATCAAAAATCATGCAACTAAAGTAAAAGCTATAGTTTATGGGATTATTTTTATTAATAGGAAATTTTGGGCTTTTTCTTGCCATTTTCTCATTGGCTATTGGTATTTTCCTCGTGGTTTTGTATTTTTCTAATTCATTTAATCAATTTGTAATGTTTTGTTGCTATTGGAAATATTTCATGACATTGTAATGTTCTTTGATATAGTCGTGTCTTCACACCCAGTGTTTCTATCGATGTGGCATTTTAACGAGGACATTGTGTATTTACTAGTTGTTAATTTTCATTTATTGTGAATAGATTGAAGTGCAAATTTCATTAATGGCTTATGGTGTGAAGTTTTAAGTTTGTCGAGCAAAGGATTATTTGTGTTGTTTATTCATTTGCTCAGATAGTTTGATCAGGGTGAAATTTGTGTCTGTTGAGAGGGTTTATATCTATTGTATTGGAAGCGACAAAGGAGGTGTTTGTAAGTTCCTATATCTTTTACACTATCATTTTTTTGTTCTTTATCCATTTTCTTTGATTATTTGATGAGGGTGAAATCAATGTTTGTTGAGAGGGTTTATGTCTATCAGATTGGAAGCAAAAAATGAGGCGTTTGTAAGTTCCTATATCTTTTACAGTGTCGTTTTATAGTTTTTTACATCTCTACATAAATTATGGGTTAATGTCTATTGTTTTTTGTTCTCTACATTTTATGGGTTAATGTCTACTCTTCCCTATCTTTGAGTGATTTTATGGGTTAGTCTTTGTTGTTGAGTTAAAGATTTAACACCATAATTCATTAATGTTGATTTCTCTGTTGGCCATGATTAAGAATGGAACTAATATTTTCTTTGCACGCATGCATGCCAACTGCACTTCAACCTATTAAATGAAAATTAAAATTAGGTCTAAATAAGTGTAAAATGTCTCGATATAAAATCATTTCATCAATTGGTAGTGTTTTGTTCCTATTGGAAATGTTAGACTGAAGTGCAAGTGTCATTAATGGCTTATGGTGTGAAGTTTTAAGTCTGTCGAGCAAAGGATTACTTGCGTTGTTTATTCATTTTCTTTGATTGTTTGATGAGGGTGAAATCTGTCTATTGAGAGGGTTTATTTTTATTGTATTGGAAGTGAAAAATGAGGTGTTTGTAAGTTCCTATATCTTTTACAGTGTCATTTTATAGTTTTTTACATCTCTGCATTTTATGGGTTAATGTCTATTGTTTGTTGTTATTTGCATTTTAATGTCTACTCTTCCCTATCTTTGAGTGCTTTTATGGGTTAGTCTCTATTTTTGAGTTAAAAACTTAACACCATAATTCATTAATGTCAACTTCTCTGCTGACCATGATTAAGAATGGAACTAATCTTTTCTCTGCACGCATGCATGCCAACTACACTTCAATCTATTAAATGAAGATGAAAATTAGGTCTAAATAAGTGCAAAATGTCTCAGTATAAAATCATTTCATCAATTGGTAATGTTTTGTTCCTATTAGAAATATTTATGGACATACATTCAGGGCAAGATTTCATGATAATGCTTGTGGTCAGTCTAATGATATGGTGGGTGCGCCTGAAAAATAGTATACATAATAAATTGAGTGTATTTCATGATCAAACAATGGAGGTGCAGCCATTTATGCATTGTCATAACAATGCTAATAATGAATTAGAAGCTTAAACAAAAAGGGGCAGTGTGCCCTGCAACAATGAAGAGGGTAATGATTGTAATCAGTCTACAAAGGATGGGTATGCAAGTAAAAATAATTGTTATGATAGTATGAATGTTAATAAGGATGAAAATATAGAAGGACTATTAGATTATGACTATGTTTTTGGAAAGGTTGTTGGAAATTCAATCCTTTATGATATGAGCAGTGTATGTTATGATGAATTCATCAAATATCTAGATTTTAATGATAAAAATGACAACCCTGTGGATTTTGATTTGTAACTAAGCGGTGCTTGCATCTCTTATGGAGATCAAGAAGAAAAAGTAGTGGAAGATGTGAAAGAAGAAGCATGTTCACTCAGCAGTGAACAAATTTCTAATTTATTGACCATGGAATATCAAAGGCATGCACATAAAAATGGTCATGAGCTTATGTGCCCTGCTTAGATAAACTTTGACAATGATGATGTTCCTCTAGGTACTAAGTATGACACATGTCCATTTGCTCTTCCTTCCATAAATAGACAAGATAATTTGTAGGATGACAATGTTCATGAAGGATTTCTTGATGATTCTTCTCACCAAAATGTTGAATTGCAATTACAAAATGAGCTAGTATATGAATGTTTTTCTTTCCATATGTTGGAGGCTTGTTTGCATAATTCTCATGGTTTGCAGCAGTATGATACCATATTAAAAATTTTCTTTCCATATGTTGGAGGCTTGTTTGCATAATTATCATGGTTTGTAGTAGTATGATACCAGCTATGAGACATCATATGAGTGTTTTGATTTCTTAGTCTATTTGGAAAAATCTTCAGTGAAACATGATGATGAAATAGACAATGCTAATTGTTGCATTATGTATGAATATGTTTCATTAAAAGAATATGATGGATTTTTTCCACATGGTGATGGTATTTTTCAATTTGTGCTTGATTGTGAGATATAGTTTGATGGAATTAATGTTGGTATGGGAAAATACAGTGATATGTTTTACAATGCCAATGGTAATGTTTGTCTTTAGGCTTACAGTGATAGTGCTTTCAAATTTGACCTGATGCAGTCAAATGAAAATAAATTGTATGACAGAGGAAAATAGAGACTTTTCTTTTCTAGTGGCCTAATTCTATTAGTTGTGGTGTGATTTTCTATATCATACTAGTTCAAGGCAGAGAGAGAGTTTGACTTTGCTACCCAATGGACAAGATACTTAGTTTGCTTCACCAGAGATCTAAATTCTTGCAAAGCAATACATGGTGGGTGAGAATCAGGAATTTCCGGTGCATGGACAATTTTTGAAATACTTCTTTTCTTAAAGAAGATAAATTCCACGCACAGTATTTTAGGGTTTTCCCAATTTTGGTTTTCTTTGTTTTGTACAATTTTGTGTTTTTGGTTTGCACCCCAGAGAAATGTTTTGGATTCTTCCAATGTCTAGTTATCCATTCAACCCCAACTAGAGCCGTTGTTAGGACTAGAAACTTTTTGCCTAGTCTACATTCAATGCTTGTCAAACCCTAGTTCCAGAAGTCCACTAAAAGAGTTCTAACCCTTGCACTATTCATTCTCTAGGTCCAAAATTCATATGTTATATCTCTTCCTAAGTCATATTCCATCATACATGTATTGTTTTACCCTAACTTTTGTCTTTTTTAAGTACCGCACTCACTCCCGTGGGGCTGTGAAAAGTCTATTGTAAGGATGCGGGAGTTTATGACAGGGTTACCACACCACCACAACGAAGAAAGGTAACATATGCGGGCTGGTGGTAAGCAAAGTGTGGCATCCAAGTGTTACCACGGTCCTACAACATTGACCTAGTGGTGATAAAAAGGTTTGCAAGTTGGCGATGAGTAACAAAATTAATATCAACTGATTACCATTGTCTTGCAATAAAAAAAAAACATCTTTTCCAAGGCCCATAGTGTTGCGAGTGTTGTGATAGGAAGTCAGTAAAGCATGTACATTGTCGAATAGATTGTGATATATCGAGAGGAAACATTTTTGGGTCCCTTTAATGGAATAACCCATGAATTTGGAAAGTACGCCATTAAATATAGGTGGGGTCCATGGATGTGTCAAAGTGACAATGGAATGCTAAAGAGATAGTCTCTAGAGTCCCTTTGAAAACCCGACAAATAGAAAGAGCATATACCAGAAAATAAACACATCAAAGGGAGAAATGGATATCGGCAAGAGCAAAGTTTCAGTCTCTTCGATACAACAAAGACAAAGTTAGAGTTTCACATGAGGAATGCACGAATTAGAAAGGTCATGGTGTAAAGCACTGAATAGATGATGGTGAATCCCATGTTGACAGGAGAAAGAGTTAATCGGGAAAGCTCAAGAAAAAAAGTGAAATGATGGATGTTGGTAGAGACATGGGCGAACAAAGATGAAAACAAATGGAGTACAAGCGGGCAAGCAGCTAAAAAAATATTGCAAAATGTCATATGAAAGGATGGGAATATGAAAGATCAATTTTAGAATGTGAACAGTTTGAAGCTTGTTGCTTCCTTCATTCCTATAAGAAGGAAACCAAGACCGTGGTGAACCTCTCTTTTCGAGAATTCGATTTTGGAAAAAGATATTGTAAAGGCTTATTTTCTTAAGCATATTAATCGAATGCTACTTTCTTTGGTGTCTAAATTCTTGTTGTCAATTACTTGTCGAATATCATTGATAAAATTTTGCTTGGTTGTCTCCATTTTGTTTTCTCATTGTTATTCAAATCAACATATCAAGCATATGTCTAGTTTTTCAAAACACAATTCATGTTTTGTATGGTTTTTTTAATAGGGTTTCTTCAAGATATAATTAAATTCCTTTAAATAGGTCACAATAATCTGGAGGATTCAATTGGATAAATAAGAACCTAATAAAAGACAAATTTACACATTTATGCAAGTCATAAACAGTATCGTGCCGAGTAATTCAAGTTATACCCAAAAGGAATACACATATCAAGTTGAATTTTGACTTTGCACCTAGAAAAAGGCATCAATCAATTCATTTTCCAAAACCATCCCTTGTATCACATTCTATAATCCACTTTAGGTTTTTTGTTGTTGGAGTAGGAGTAGAAGTTGGTTTTAGATTATCTATTTCAAACCCTCATGCCAGTGCGAAATAGATTATAAGTGAATGAATAAATTGATGAAGATTGGAATTAAACAAACCCTCTAAATTTGTGTGAAGTCATAATCTGTTTAATTGTCACCACTTTTATCTTTGAAAGTTTGTATTCATTGGTGATCAAGGTAATACCCACCTAGGTGAAGCAAAGCCTAAAGAGTAGGGAATACCAACCATCTTGGTTGATTTTTTTCATTGGCCAAATCCTTGTTAAACTTGAAGACAAAGCTTGGCATAATTTTAGAGTTTGGCAATCTGCATATTTGGGAACCAACAGGTTGAAAGCATGGCATCGGTCATAATAAGATAAGAATCAGGGACATAGCTTAAATATGTGAATGATGTAAGATGTAGCATTAGGCACGTGTAGTGTACAAGCATAAATAAGCATTAGGTGCATGATAAAAAAGAAACATAACACAAAAAATATAAGTAGTACAAGACAAATAAAATGCAAAGAGGCCAAAAAAGGTACACAAATCATAAGATAAAACAAGAGTGAAAGTCATAAAGGGAGAAGTAGGAAAATGAAGGACATGTGTAAGGATAAAATTCATAGAACCAAAACAAGAAAAATATAAGAAGGAAAAATATTAAATGTAAATAAGATATCGCTATTAGCACCTTATGTTTAGGTGTCTTATGTTTTCTTTGTTTTGCTTCCATGTTGTGTATTTGACCCTATCCACCCTCCTTTGATAACCGGTCTAAGAAATATTTAGTTGGGTCCCCTATGTTGAGTAATTATCTAAGGATGTTCATTCAAAGTTTTTTTTTCATAAATCCTTAGTAAAATTTGTTAATGGGTACTTTTATGGTCAATTCCTAGTGACTTGGCTTTGCTTTAGGTGATTTTAGGTAAACTTTGGAGTTTGGAGTTTCTCATTCTAGCATCCATGTTGGACCTATCATCCCTAGCATGCCTTTCCCTCCAAGTTTTTTTTCCCTTCTAAGACCCTTTTACTTGAATTTTGGGATTTTAGGTTTGGTCATCCACACATCCTTTCCCCAATAGCTAATTTTTTCCCCAAAAATCCACTTTTCAAATTTTAAAGTTTTGAATTTTCTCATCTTGGCATCCTTGTTGGACCTTTGAGTTATTTTTTCCCTCTTCCCCCTTTGGTATGAAAAGTCTAAAACTCCATCATTTCAAAACCAAAAACCCTACTTACCTCCTTTTACAACTTGGGATGCCATTAATGGTCTCAAAATGGATGAGATTCAATAGATGAGGACTCTCAAATACCTCTTGATGCCTATGGGCCCCTCTAAGACATGAATGGTGTATAAAATCATATGGTTTCTGATGTAAAGTTCATGGTTTCAAGTGTATGGCCATGTGAAGGTGAGACAAGAAATCATGGGAGACCTGTATAATTATAAATGACCATGGTTATTTCCCCAAGATCTCTAGATGGTATTGAGACATATATATTTTCTAGATTTTCTAAAGGGGGAGTGAGGAAAAATGGAGCAGTTAGAGAACAAATAAAGCAATGATATTCAAAAGAATCTTTAAGGTTTCAAATTGTAGTTCTAGGTAAAGGTATTTTGGTATTGTAATGATCTAGGTTTTTTCCAAATTTTTAATAAACATTTGTAACCTTTGATTAAAGGAATAATCGGCCTTAGTTGAGTGTTTCCTTGTGTATGGTATATATTTTTTGATGTGTGTTATGTAGTTTTCCAATCAAATGATTGTAAAATACTTGCAAATCCTTTGTAAGGTATCTTTTCAGTATAATAAAAGAAATGTATGGGTATACTCATGTATTATAAGTAGACTCATTTAATATTCTACAATCATTTATTATTTTTTAAATATATGTGTAGAGTGCAAATTGCCTATACATTTTGAAAGGCATGGTCTTTATGGTATCTTGATTAAGATATCACCTTTGGTTTTAGTTATTACATCTTTTGTATGAACTTAGAGACTCGATTGCCTAGCTGGATAAAGGAAATATTCTACTACTAGCTCCATCTCCCATCATCCAAACACACTCACAAAAGAATAATATAAACATCTTTTTTCAATTTTATCTACTCCAATGTGTTTTTGTAGCCATGTATGAATGTATATAACATAAAGGGTTATTATAAAAAAAATTATTAGACACTCAAATAGTAGATTATCTACCTTAATAAGGTGCTTAACCGGGGTGGTGGGCCTAGCTCGATTGGCTAAAGCATCATGTTGTAGGAAATAGGTTACGAGGTCTAATCTCCCCACCGTCCCCGTGGTACCAGAGGGCATGTTGCGCTAGCATCACTGGTCATGTGAAAAAAATTTATAAAGCACACTACAGTTTATAGGGGGATATATACCCGACCAATTCCTATAGTCTAAAAAAAAGGTGCTTAACCTTGAGTTCCTCAAACCAAAATATAGGCACACAGTCACAAACAAAATAGGGGTGCACTATGTAAAGAGTATGGTTTGTGTCAGGTGAGTATTATGCTTTTGTGGTGATATCTATTACACCACCTTAGGGAAACCCCCCTTGGTTCAATAGAGGCAAAAGTGAAGGAGGTCCTACCCACCTTAGTAATTGGTCCTTAGTTTCTCAACCTAAATATAGGCTTTGTGGTATTCTTGGCACCTGGGAAAATATCTAACCTCGAGGATTTGGGACCTACAACTCATATCACCAATAGTCCCTGTAATGGAGAAAAAGTGATAATTTTAAACATATTAAATTAAATGTGAGCTAGGTTGTAAAATGATAATTTAAAGGAAAATAAAATACATAATAAACAAACTAAATTTAGAATTATAAATTGAAGAATAAAGGAACATGTGACTAGAATATGGAGCTCACTATCTAGGACACTATTGTAATGTGTGGATGTTTGCATGATGCACTATGATCCTTCTTACATGTAGTCACCCCAATCTCACATTTTCATTATAAAAAGTTGTAAAATATAAAGGTTTCACAAGATTTTTAACTCGCCTATATAATAGGAAATAAGGACAACAAAAATGGTAAACCAAGAGATATCCAAATACACAAAAATTATAGAAAAATAATTTAATCTTATATATTTTTAAATGAGAAATATAAATGACAAGAAAAATGGAAGATATATAATGAAACCTTGGTGTTCTTGTAGTCTTCCAAATGATTATAGCCAAAATAAGAAAAATTATTGGAATTGCCTAGGAGCTTGCCAAGAATGGTTAAGATCATATTTTGGTCTTTCAACCTCCATGGGAAGTCAAATGAAACATTAGAAAAGGTGTGTGAGCACTTAGCCTAAGTGCATTCAATAATGAGAACACAATACTAAAATAAATATGTGAATATGAAAGCATAGGTCTCCAATGACTAATA